>JAOBAT010122342.1:0-13311 GCA_026413305.1 Hydrozoanthus tunicans
TTACACATATCAGATATCAGAATTGTTTAAATATCATATTTAAGGACTGATAACCTAAGGTCCGCTCAAGCTTAAAGCAAGAAAAGCTGCGTACGCGCCTGATATCTAGGCTTGCTTGATTCAGTTTTTCACTGACTGAACTGATCCAAACATACATATAAACAGGACAGCATTTCAAACTCAGTTGAAATGACCATGCGAAATGCCGTATGCCCAGTTTTCGCACTGAAAACTCTCGTATGCCCAGTTTTCGCACTGAAAACTCTCTCATTTTTGGCCATATTAACAGTGATTGTTGGGTTTTTTTTCAAAACTAATTTCTTTCCAATTAAATGCTTAATTCTTATCTCACCCTCTAATTGATCTAGCCAATTGACAGAGGCGCTTAGGGCAATGCTTGAAATAGTTGGATTCATTTTTGAAACAATCCATTCGGCGTTCCTGTTTCACTAGATCTAGACCGATTTCTTGTTTTAAACTGGCTACAGTTGCTAATGAACAAAAACTTATGAACGACACTTTGCAGTTATTTGCTCATATTTGACCTGTCCGGCTGAGTGTCACATGCAGCACCTCGTCATTTAAATGGCAAGTGCGGTTAGTTAAATAAGTAATTCATATTTTTTTTGCATAAATTTGGTTACGCTAAAAATAAGACCTCTTTCATACAACTACACTTCAAGAGTAAAAAGACTTCTGATTAAATTTACATAAGAAAGTTTCGAGAAAGTCAGTCGTACGCTCAGTTGGCCTAGCTATTTACGCAAAGCATATGAAGCGCAAGATGCGAAACTGTTTTTACGTAGCTTCTTGAATATTTGTTTATAAACACGTGGGAAGACGAAAATAAGTCTATGAACTTCTGCCTGGAAAGCCCCGGTTCAACTCGAGTGCGTTTCCTTCATGAATACGTGACACTGAAGGGAAGGTCAACTTTAATGCCTGGAGCCAGAAATAGGTCAAGAAATGAAATAGGTTTTGTGGGAAAAAGAATTTATTAGAATTTTGCGTCTATATAAGTACATGCTTTCGATATTCGGCTGAGAGTTGGTTGTTCTTGGCGGCTTGCAACTTAAATTGTTGTTAAATTGTTATTTCTTAATATTTCCAAATGAATAGAACGGTTCGAAATTATGTAAAAAATATTATCAAGACTCCTATGAACCTGACTCTTGTTCAACTAGCTGCATTATATTGTACTGGTGTCGCATCAGTGTTTAAGAAACAACATCAAACTAGCCTGGGTGTTCTTGTACAATTTGTTCTTATTAGAAAAAAAACGTGTAATATCGAACCGGTGACAAGGCCTGCCAACCGTAAATGGATTAAGCTTTCGCTTCGTTCCTGCAGCGTCTAGGCACGGCTGACAAGCCCACTCCATAAATGGCCTCTTCTTTACTTTGTCCGTGCAAACCTGATATTGCTTTACGTCATATCCCTATTGTGTAGGTGTTTTTCTATTAACTTTTATTGACTTAAGTCACATCGAAAAGATATTAAGTTGGTCATTAGAGAGAGTCTGGCAAAGATTAGGGAGTCATAACCCAGTTGAAACTACAGCAAGTGTCACTACGTCCCTGTAGCCAGAAATCCAGCACTGAGAAAGTACGTAAGTATTTGCAATAATTAATTCGCTCTGTTCTTACAGCATAATGAAGTGTAGTGATTGATACTTATCACGAAATAGCTCTTCTCTATATCTCCGGAGTTCGTGAGCTGTTTATATAAGCCACAGTATACAATTTCAATTTTCCGACCTATGTTAAACCCATATTAAATGTTAAATGCTGCAAAGATCAAACGCCGAAAGATCAATTTTGAAAGGTCGTTTATCGAGTCGGCCGTAATGTCGGTTTGGAAATAAAAGCCTTGGTTAGAATTATTGTAATCTGACCACTTTAGCCTGCTTGCTCACTCACTCAGATAAAATTTCCATATCACGTTTGCAAATGAAGCTTCGCTTTGCTGCTGCATACTTCAGTGACTTTGTGCTTTCAGCACAAGAAAGTTTGGCGTTCAATAGCGACACATCAACACCTTTTCACAGCATTATTATAAAAATGAACAATCTAACTTTCTTGCAGAGTTAATTATTTTACAATTTAAAGAAATGACACATTCCAGATTTAGCCAGCAAAATTGCAACTGTATCGGCATAGCCTGCAGCTGGGTTATTATCAACAGTTGAGTGAAATAGTTTCTTGAAAATGATCAAGATTGAGGCAAGAGAACATGCAGGCGATCTTAGGCAGTGAAGGATTCCATAAAATTACTTTGCTCATTGAAAACACTTTCAATTTCGGTTCTTGTTTATTTTGCATTGATCTCTTTGTTTATACAAATGTTCCCTTTTAATTTTAACTTTTAATCGCATTGTTTAGTAAATTTTCGAACATATTCATAACTTTAGTCTTGCGTCGGCAAATTCGTCTTTAAGTATATCTTGTCAAAAATTATGTGCGGTTTTATAAAAGAACAAAGCAGTTGCTTTTCTTTTCACCGTACTTCTAGAAGCTGAAAAGGTCGAGTAGAATTTGCTTTTACAAATGCTAATTCTTAGCTTTACGCTGGAACTTTAACTTCCTCTTGAAAAGGTCAGTGTTGGAAAATATTTCGCCAATATCGAGCGGAAACTTGACGCAGAATGTCATCGAAACTGCAAGAATAAATCGAAATGTTTTGTTTAAGCGCTTATATCGTTGTTCGCACCCAGATAAAAAATTCAAGACAACAGTCTTGAAACGTTGATAGTTGCTCTTTGAAATTTGATGTGTGTCCTTTTGGTTTTAGTTTTCAGACTCACAAAAAAACCGTCCAATTGTTGAGCGCACACACAGTGCTTTCACTTGCTTTTTTCCTTAATTATTCATTTCTTCCATAATCTCTATATTAAACAGATTCGGTTTTTTTGTAACAATCAATCTCACTATGAATTTATCGGAAAGAGGATTCTAATTGTTTAATCGTTGTTTTCTTTTTGCAAAAACCTTTAACAAACAAACAATCTAGCCAAGTCACACTGTTCCTGCTGAATGTTGCTGCTCGTACCGCAATATTTTATCTTGGCACAGAACCATAGAATACATATTGAGTTTTATAAAGGCACTGGCTGAGTAGTGTTCATTCTACTGTACAGCAGCCAAATTATCTCAGGCGGATATCAAATGTTTAGCGCGCTGTAAAGAAAAACACTTAGAAATGAGCGAAAACAAAACTGTTGTCATGGAAACTAACGTAGGTGTCAAAAAACATGATTTCAGGATGTTTCTAGATATTTTTTACAAAAGGATGTGGTTTATATAAACCCACAAAACAGAATAAGTTACATATGTCATCTTTAAAAAAGGAAACAATGATAATTTTTTTAACGAAGTTTTAGATAACAAAAGATCTATTGCAAAATCTTAGCCTTTGTTTACGGACATAACACTTGACAGGTGACGTAACTATCTTTAGTTTACGCAAAATAAGAGTCTGCATGTTTTGGTCTTGCAAAATTGGGTAGAGGGTTGTTTTTCCTGGTAAGGGGCTTTCATTTTGATTAGAGGGGGAAAGGGCGGTCAAAGACGACCGTTGGCTGTTAATGGGAAGGTACTCCCTATATTGGGGTGGTAGGTATGACCGACGTATGTTTTAGGAGTTAAAATTGTCAGTCCGGTATTTTTAGGGGTTGCTAAAAGAAATCCTGTGGTAAACCTAGAGTGTGGTATTGAAAAACCCCAAGCTATTACTCTGCTTGCAGTCCCGTGTTTTAGCAAACGTGCATACTGACTGAGAAGTTAAGAAAAATTCCTTTGACGAATATATCATGAGGAACTTTTTCGTCGATCCGCGAGCTATCAAGGGAAAATTGTTGTTTTTTAGGGTAATTTTAAAACCGAGCGTTATTTTTTAGGCGGGAAATTTTGAATATCCCTTGGAATTTTTTTAGGGTATTTTTGGGATTTTTCCGACGGTCATCCCTACCCTTTTGATCCCGAAGTTTCCCCCCCCCCGGGCTTTGATGACATTGTTGGAAAGCTTTTTGTTTTTATTTCAAGCTTCTAAGGTCTAAACCATTCCAATCGCTTTAGTATCGTTTTGTTCTTTACCCAAGTCAGGTATCGAGATGGTAAGTTGAAAGGACTACACAAACTTTGAGTTTTCAAACATTTTTCGAGTAAGCTTAGCAAAACAGAAAAAATCATAGCCATTTTATCCAAACCTTCTTCAGATTTTTTTCGCCTTCTTACTCACCCGACTTCGGCGCTGTGGCCGAACGGCTAGCGTGTTCGACCCGTAATCGTAGGGTCGCGAGTTCGAGCCCCGGTCAGACCCCTGTAAAGTGTCCTTGAGCAAGACACTTTACCTGACTTTGTTCCAGTCGACTCAGCTGTATAAATGAGTGCCAGTTCTGCTGGGAGCTAACCTGTGATAGATTAGTGTCCTGTCCGGGGAGAGTTAAAGACTCCTATGAAAACCGGGGATAAGCGCCTGCCTGATACGCCACTTGCCTTGAGAAAGGATTAAACTCAGCGACTCCTAGTATAGTTTACTTATTTATGAGTATACCCACTAAAGCATTAGCTATTCCTTTATCTCAACTAGATTTCCCTCAGAAGACCTAATGATGGAAGCGCGACAGTTTCTCGGTGCGTTGGTGTGTTTACTGCTTGTCTTAGGTAAGTGAAAGCATCTGGATTTCCCGCCGCGGAAGGAAGGGTGTACAGTCAAGGCTTGTGAGAAGCCGATAATAGGGAACTTAAAGAGCATATGACACGGAAACAGTTTTTCAATTTTCAAAAAAGTATACTATAAAAAACAAAGGTTTGCCAAGTTTGAGAAACATACGATGAAAGTACGCCAAGATACGGCGTGCAGAATTTTGAATTTTTCCCGCTAAAAGTGTCCCTCCAAAAGACCAACAAGATGACGTAACAGGTCACGTGCGTCTCGCCTCAGTCCATCTATTATGGTGCCTCGAAGTAAAGTCGATTTTAAAACATCCGTAACTGCCTGGGTTTTCGTCAGAAACTTTATTAGTTACAGATGTTTTGAAGTCGATTTAGGATGGACTGAGGCGAAATGCGCGTGTTCTGTTACGTCATCTTGTTGGTCTTTTGGAGGGGACAATTTTAGCGGGAAAAATTCAAAATTCTACACGCCGTATCTTGGCGTACTTTCATCGTATGTTTCTCAAACTCGGCAAATCTTTGTTTTTTATAGTATACTTTTTGAAAATTGAAAAATTGATTTCGTGTCATATGCTCTTTAAGGGTATCTCCAAGATCTCGTGTCATATGTTCTTTAAAAGTAAAGTAAAGTAAAGTGGTGCATTCATATAGCACCCTTTCCATATTAATGTTCAAAGGCGCTTTACAATGATCAGTTCACCCTCAGCGGACCGGAAGCATATATCGCGAACCATGTATGCTGGTACTCATTTACCGACCCCGAAAGGATGGAAAGCTGAGTGGCCTTTAGCGGGAAAGAAGGTCGCCCAAATATTCAACCCTCGACCAGGCCGGGGATCAAACCGGGGACCTCAGGATTTGGATGCAGAGATCTTACCACTGCGCCAACCCCTCCGCTGTAGCAACGAGGACTGCCACGCCGAAAACGACGGCTTACAAAAAAATTGTGGCTTGCCTTCTTCGACCTTGTCCACCTGGTTTGATATTTTGTTCGTCAGAATTACGCTTTGCGGACAGGAAAATACTGAAGTTTCCTTCCCAAAGACAAAGAAAGATTGAGGATTTTGGATTTTAATGTAATGACGAAGAAGACGTCGGCGTTGCTCTCTGCCGTTGCCGTCGGCGTTGCCTGATTAAAAACGTTTTGTTCTAAACTTTTGAACATTTTAAGCCGTTAGAATTTAGTTTTAAACAAAACCTAACTGTATAGCGTTAGCAAGGATGAGGGACAGTTTGCTTGTATTTTAGACCAATATTTCGTAAAGTTCATTTTAGATCAATGTCTATTCTTTAATGATCAACAATTATTCTCTTTTGGCGTTATAAAAAACCGCCGACTATTAGAGTTAAGTAGAATTATCTTATTAGTCTAAGAAACTTTTGCTAAACGATTGATCATTTACCTTGCAGACCATTCTAGGTGTGACCTAGGACTAGAAAGGAAGGAAGAGCCCCACGTAAGACTAAGGCGAAGTATCGGTAACGTTTACACAATAGATTACTTTATAGAGCTGGTAGAGAAAATTGAAAGACACCCGGACGTGGTAAACAACAACAAGAAGATACGCGATGTGACCAACTACGTCAGGAGGCTTGGTTACACAGACAAAATCTGGACTTATCTCTTGGGAACTGCAGAGGATCTACCCGCAGGCGTTCTGACAGGTGTGTGCGTGTGTAAGGTGTACTGACCTCAATCAAGTGGCCACCCTCTATCAAGGGGCCACTCTCTATTCAAGTGGCCGTCCTACACCAAGTCGCCACCCTCATCGACTTGCCACCCTCTATCGAATCGCCACCATCTCACAAGGGGCCACTCTCTATTCAAGTGGCCGTCCTATATCAAGTCGCCACCCTCATCGACTTGCCACCCCCTATCAAATCGCCACCATCTCACAAGGGGCCACTCTCTATCAAGTGGCCATCCTATATCAAGTCGTCACCCTCTTTCAACTCGCCACCTTCTATTAGCTCGCCACCCTCTATCAAAAGGCCACCAAACATCAAGGGGCCACCCTCCATCAAAGGGCCATCCTCTGTAAAAGGACCACCCTCTATCAAGTGGCCACGCACCGTCAAGGGGCTACCCTCTGTCAATCGACTACTCTCCTTCCAGCAGCTTCAACATGAGTGGGCCATTCACTAGTGAAGTGTTCAACTGTACACTTAGTTGTAATTGTACACTTTA
Source organism: Hydrozoanthus tunicans (assembly GCA_026413305.1). Classification (NCBI taxonomy): domain Eukaryota; kingdom Metazoa; phylum Cnidaria; class Anthozoa; order Zoantharia; family Hydrozoanthidae; genus Hydrozoanthus; species Hydrozoanthus tunicans. The sequence goes on from JAOBAT010122342.1 coordinate 6,862, forward strand.
CTTTCCTTTAGCTCCAATCAAAAGCAAGTGCACTAATAAAGTCTCGTAGTGAAAACGGATCTCAGAGATGAATATCACAGCGCATTTGCTAACTGTTTTCATTTGCCTTTTCGATTCTAGCAACAGAAAAGTCAGATCTGACAAACATGATGAAGTACGGGGTCAATACACTGACCAAAGAGGAACAAGGAGTCGTGTTGACGCAGTCGGGAGAAGCTATCGCTGTTGGTCACGTGATACTAGGGATTGCCGCAGGTTTGAAGCGAAACCGCCAGTTATTGATTGATCTCTTACCTCCAGACGAAGAGGAGAGAGTGGACAATCTCTACGCGGCCACAATTGCAGGCGAGGTCGCCAAGAGTACTCTGTTAAACAACAACGGAAACACAGCCATATTGTTCGGCCCTGGGGGACGCTGGTAGGGTATTTAGCTCACTATCGTGTTTAATTACCGGGGGTAGAGACGGGTGATAACGATATTAGACTGATCACTGATGAATGGTAATTATATTTGTTTGTTTAATTACCTTTTAATTAAGGTATGGCAAGGAAGCCATTTTAGTGCGATCATTTCCACAGTTTTAATTTCATATGCACCCTTTAACCCCTAAGAGTGCCGAAAGACGAGTCTGTAAATTCTCCCAACTTAAGTCCATAGTATTCCTATGAGAAGTTTGGGAGAATTTCTTAGTTCATCTTCCAGAGTTTTTGGTAGATGATCAAATTTCATATTCTCAGTACTCGCAGCTTGTTTTCTTTTGTTTACTGTAAGGAGAATTTAGATGTTGACAAACGCCTTAGGGCTGAAAGGGTTAATTACCTTTTAATTATGATATGGCAAGGAAGCCATTTTAGTTTGATCATCTCCACCATTTTAATTTCATACGCACCGCCATTTTAACCTTTTATCCCCTAAGAGTGCCGAAAGATGAGTTTGTAAATTCTCCCAACTTAAGTTCATAGTATTCCTATGAGAAGTTTGGGAGAATTTCTTAATTCATCTTCCAGAGTTTTTGGTGGATGATCAAATTTCATATTCTCAGTACTAACCAGCTTGTTTTATTTTGTTTGCTGTAAGGAGAATTTAGATGTTGATAGACGTCTTAGGGCTGACGTGTTTTGGTTGCTATTATATTCATCGAGTGTGGAGACTGGCACTGCGAACAAAGCACGTCACATGTCCAAATTGCGGCGCGCGGATTTGAAGAAATGACTAAACTGAATTACTTGACGTTAGACTTGGGGAAGAAGTCAAAACAATGGTATTTTTAAGGAACCCAATTTTGTCGGGGGAGGTGGTGGGTGGCGGTACGTACCCCCTTACTCCACCCCTCCCCACTTTTTTAGAGCTCAATTTCTCAAAACCTGATTTAGGGGTATTGATTTTTATTGTATTATGGACTCCTATCTCCTCAAAGAAGGCGTTGGTGCAAGCACTTTATCAATATCTATTTTATTGAACATGGTATTTGCTTCAGAAATTCAGCATTTTTGAAAAAAGATGGTGGGTGGCGGCACACAATACCCCACCCCCTAAATTGGGTTCCTAGGAAGTACCATTGTTTCGACCTTTTCCCTTATTACAGGGTTAACAAATTTTAGCTACTGTTATGTACACAGACTAAATAAAAGCTTTATTTGAGACCAATGTTATACAGACGAGGATTTCTCTGAAAGTGCATATAAAGTGAAAAATTTTTATTACTTCAGTGGATAGACCTTGCTAAATGAGGAATAATGTTGAAAATTTTTTGCCAAAATCATTCCTGGTTCTCGAGATATCAACATTTAAACATTGCATCTGATGACGTCACGAGTGGTTCCGACAAATTTGCATTTTTTTAAAATCTGCTGCCAATTTGGGTGGGTTTGAGCCAGACCTGGACTGATAATCCATCGCCTCGGATACATCAATAATCCAACTTAAGCTAAAATAAACCCAAGTATTACGGATTGGCAGGAGATGTTGAAAAAATGCAAATTTGTTGGAACCACTCAAGACGTCATCGGATGAAAATTTCAAACGTAAATATCTCAAGAACCAGGAAAGATTTTAGCAAAATTTTTTCAACATTATTCCTCATTTAGCAAGGTCTTTCCACTGAAGTAATACAATTTTTCACTTCATATGCACTTTAAAGAGCACATGACATGAGATCAATTTTTGAATTTTCAAAAATTATACTACAAAAAACATTGGTTTGTCAAGTTTGAGAAACATACGATGAAAGTACGCCAAGATACGGCGTGTAGAATTTCGAATTTTTCCCGCTAAAAATGTCCCCTCCAAAAGACCTACAAGATGACGTAACAGAACACGTACGTCTCAACTCAGTTTATACGAAATCGACTTTAAAATATCTGTAACCAATAGTTTCTATCGAAAAACACCAGCAGTTACGGATGTTTTAAAATCGACTTATCTCTTTACTTCGTGGCACCATATTAGATGGACTGAGGGCCTGTTACGTCATTACGGATTTCGTGTCTTATGCTCTTTAAACATGTCAAGCAGTACTTCAGGGAATAATATCCTAATAATCCTTATAATGAGGGTTAGATCCTTTATATATTCTAAACTTTCTCAGGGTTCCAAATAAGGAATGTCCCACACGGTATGAACTGCAAAGTGGTCCAATATCTTCGGCTCCAAACTCTCTCATTCGAGGGGCTCTGGACGGCTTTATTCTAGGCAGTCAGGTAGCGGCCTGGGCCGAGCGTGGTGTGCGCCTGGGACAACTCTTGAAGATGTACTACGGGTCTGGAGTTGTGTACGACAAGACATACAGGTGAGTTCCCTATATACTTGTGTTTGTCTGAATCTCTCTAAGTATGTGTAAATGTACGTATGAATTAATCTATCTATCTACCGTTCTATCTAGCTGACTGTCTTTCTATCTGTCTGTCTGTCTGCCTGTTTTGTCTGTTTATCTGCCTGTCTGTCTGTCTTACTTTCTGTTTGTCCGTCTATCTATCTATCTATCTGCCTATCTCTCTGTCTGTCTGTCTGTCTGTCTATCTATCTATCTACCTATCTATCATTCAGTCGTTCTATCTGCCTGTCTGTCTTACTTTCGGTCTGTTTGTCTATCTGTCTCAGTATCTGTGTGTCTGTCTGCCGTCAATCTGTTTTGGGCTATCTTATTTACCTACCCATACTTGTTTATATGCTCTATCTTTTTCTTGTCATCATGCAGGAGCTGCGCCTGCCATGAGAATTTCAAGAAGCTCACCAACGATGACGTGTTTACAACCCAAGTGACGCGCTACGCGCTCGTTTACCACACGCTGTCCCGCATGAAGCAGGTGACGCCTACGGTGGACAAGGTGGCGAGAAAGGCCATAGAGGGTATCACCGTGACCTCCAGCGACCTCTTTTTTGTGAATTACACAGGTATTTAAATTAATTTTATGCAGTCTTTTGAGTTTATGGGGTCGTTAACAAATCTATTTTACCTTTCGCCCTTTAGGGGACCTGTAGTTTCAGATACACAAACCACGACTGTTAACTTAAATCACCGAGATGTTAAGCCAAGTTGCCCATCAAACCGGCGCTTATCTCCGGTTTCTGTAGTGTTAAGCCTGGACAGGAAACTAATTCATCGCAGGTTAGCCCCAAGCAGAACTGTTACTCATTTATACAGCTGAATCGACTGGAAAAATATCGGGTAAAGTGATACAATTGGGGCTCGGTTTTGCGACCCTAGGATAACGAGTCGCAAGCCCTCAAACTGCTCGACCACTGCGGTACCACTTCGGTTGTTGAGAACCTACACTAAGCTTTTAATCGCTGGTGTTTATGCTTAACAAAGTAATCTTTTGTCTTGCCTGAGCATATTTGACTATCGAGAGTCAATAGAAATTGAAATCAGTTCTCGAGAACAGTAAGTTGCGTGGAAACAGTAACATCTATTTTTGATCAATTTGCTTTCTTCTTGAAATGTAGCCCTATTGTTAAAAAAGAATCTTTTCTCACGTTTAAATAAAAGAAACTGGGAGTGGGAGAAAAAAATAAGATTTTAAGAAGGAATTCTCTGCTCTATAACAGTACTGGTCTCAAATAAAGCCATCATTAACTCTATTCCATATCAGCAGCACAAATTTGATAATTCTGTGCATATTGCTAATGCTAAGCGGTTTATTTTCATCGGTTTTTCCACGCGCCGCCATTTTGAATTGTAACGTAACTTGGTTGCAGAACCAGACCCTCTCTCGGTCCTTGCTATTGTATTCATCGAAAGTAGAGCCTGGCACTGTAGCTAAGTTACGTCACAGTTTTGAATGCTGGAAGGTTGGAAATTCGAACCGTAAAACTTGAACAATTTTGTTTTGAACTAGTTATTTGCACAGAATTATCAACTTTAAGTTGCTGATATGAACTTAAGACTTAATAAAATGTTTGTTTGTTTGAGACCAATAATGTTATACATGCTTTTAAATGACAGGGATTTATCAAGAAAAGGCTTTTACAGCCTTTGGCTTATTTCAGAAGATAACAGACGCGACAGATTCACTCGATTAAAAGTAGTTTTATGATGCTACTTAGCTTAAAGAGATTTTTGGCTTTTTTCTTAGAAACCCTGAGCAAAGAAACAAGTTGTAGCAAGGCGCCAACTGAGGAAGGTAAGAAAGACCATAAAAATTTTAAAGTAGAGACCATTGCTGCATGTTTGCCGTAGGTTAAGATTAAACAGCAGACTTTTTGCAAAGAAAGCTCATTCTAATTTTGCCGTTAACGCGGGCTCAGACTAGAAACCATGTCGCGTTCAGCGATTTTTGTCCGTCCGACCATCTGGAACGCCTCGACTTTAGCGACTGCGATTACATAGTGACCAGTTTCTACCAAAGTACTCGATATTTCCAAGAAATTCAACCACATGCGTAAACCGCATATTAGGAGCAAATGAAATCCTGGAATTTTGGTGGAACTCTCTCCTCCCCCTCTTCCCTCCTCCTCCCCTCTCCTCCTCATTTTCCCTCCTCCTCCCCTCTCCTCCTTCTCTTTTCTCTTCCCCTTTTCTCTCTACCTATCTTCTCCTTCCCTTCTCCGCCTACTCTTTTTCTCGCCCTCTTCTACCGCCTTTCCGTTTTCTAAAGATGCACTACGGTTATATCAAGTTCAACTTACTTTTTTTTCAGGTTGTGAAAGGCCTGCTAACGTTGTGTTTGTAATGGACGAGTCTGGAAGCATAGAATACGGCAATTATCAGAAATCAAAAAAGTTTGTAAAGTGAGTGCATAACAGATACTCAAAGACAGTCCAGTCGATACAAGTTGCTTGTTGAGAGCTTTTTGACAATCCTGGAGACTAACCTAAAGCAGAGCCCCGAGCAGAAGCGGTTGCTACTTTATATTACCCCCGCCTAGTTAGCGTAGTTGATAAAGGCGCCAGTCTGTCGTGCGGGAGGCCCGGGTCCGATTCCCGGTGCCGGACTTTCACTCAAGGTCTTGATCAAGAAATAATTGAGGAGAAGGTGCTGCCTTGCTTTGATATTTGCAAAGGGCTAGACCTTCGCGCCTTTCGGAAAGGACATTAAACAAGGGACCTCGAGTCCTAATGCCTGTTTTCACGTTGAAAGTTTCTTAGTCAAGTACAACACAGTCACTCTGTCAGGTAGTGAACACACGATTCTAGGCGGGCTGCGAGTTAAACATGCCAACTGCTCGGCTAATGCAAATGAAATAGATCGTTTCGTCCGTAATTCAAACGGTTTTTCTTTTTTTCGCCCAAAACAGGCAGATAATTGAATCTTTTGACATCTCGCACTTGCAAACACGGATGGCCATTGTCGAGTTTTCAAACTACGCCCAGGAGACGATAAGTCTCCATCAATACGGCTCAAAGAGCAGACTGATCTGTGCCATCGATAACCTGGATTACAAAAGTGAGTAGATTAAGCTTCTTTCAGTGTTAAATCATAAACGTCCTCAGAGGAAGAGTATTTAACTAGTTCACATTTTGTAATTTTGAAACACAAAGGCAGCCAGAGCTGTTTGGGGGTATTAGCTCGATTTTATTTCAGTTGGTGTCGTGGTTGGCTGCTCCTCTCCCTTAGCAGATCCACGGTCGCTAAGCCTTGACTGTCTTTTTAAGTCTAAATTTAAAACTTTGCTATTAAATTTATTTTTTTCTTTAACCAAATTTGCTAACACGCTGTCCAAATTGTTTGTTTGTTTCAGTGTGCTTACACAAATTCTTAAAATTAAATTACATCTGTACTTCCTATAAATATTTTTCTGTTTTCAATAGTTGAGGAGGTCATAACCCAAACAAGCCCTATGGTTACTTTATAAACCTCCTCGCCTTGTGTTCTTTTTTCTTCTTTGATATATGTGTCTAAGTGTAAATAAATTAACTATAAGTTTTATTATGTTAGGGCCCGTCCACACTAACGCGGATTCAAAAGTATACGGATTCGTTTTACCGAAAACACATCAATTGATCCGCGT
>JAOBAT010122353.1:0-13311 GCA_026413305.1 Hydrozoanthus tunicans
AAGCCCCCCCCCCCCCCCCCCGAGTCCTGAAAATAAGAGCCCAGGGTTACATTTGGTATAATTAAATTTAAACATTTTCTATCTAGATTTTCATCCCTTTCTGCCCAGGCTATTAACTTACACATAAAAAATAAAGAAAGTTGGTCAAATGAAAAAAACTTGATGAAAAATGAAATTCCCCTAAACTGGTTTAATAAAAAAATGAATCCTAGTTGGGAGAATCTAACAACACATTGTTTTTGTCGATATTTTAGGCCGAAAGGATTGTTGGTACTACCAAAGATTTTCTTATTAAAGCAAACACACAAAAACCAACAGTTCACACTACTCACCTCTGACATTTCATATATGTCATTGAATTCGGGAATTTCCCCTTTCATGAATTCTCCTTCTTTGATTAATATTTTCACCTATAATAGTTTCAAAATTACAAACTTTATTCAATATTCAAAAGGTGTAATTTGAAAAAGACATTCAGGTCAGCTGAGCTCAAGGCTGTTTGTTTGATTTGTTTATAGTTTATATACATAGTCTTCTCAACCACCGCCTGGTTAGCCTAGTTGGTAAGGCGCCAGTCTTTCAGGCTTTCTTTGTTCACTCAGGGTCTTAAAAAAACTGAGGAGAAGGTGCTACCTTTGCCCTAACATCTGCAAACGGTCAGACCATCATGTCTTCTTGGATAAGGATGTTAAACCTTAGGCCAAGTCTCTCGATCTCTATCAGGGGACTTAAAAGAACCCACAACACTTGTCGACAAAGAGTAGGGTGATCCTGGTGTTGTGGTCTGTCTCTTCTACTAACTGAGGGCAACTCTTAGTTGTGAAAATAGTTGTGAGCCATGTAGAGTGGACTGTCTAAGACCCTCAATACTACTAAGAGTCAACTGTAAACTATTGTTAAGTGCTTTGAGCATGTACTTATGGAAAGGCGCTATATAAATGCTAATTATTATTATTGTTATTATTATTATTATTACTCTTTTTTTCTCTTGATAGTCACAAATTCCAATACAATTTACAAATCAATTTTAGGACTCAGAGGACCTGCAGTTTAACATTGTTATCCAAGAACCATCTGAGATTTTAGAGCAAGGGCACCACCTTCTCCACAATTATTTTAAGACCCTAAAAGGAAATGGGTTCAGCTTGGAATCAAACCAGGGCCTCCCACACGACAGACTAGCACCTTACAAACTTGCAGGCTAACCAGGCAGCGGTAGTTAGACATATATCAACACTGGTTGGCAGTTTATGGGTATGTAGCTTGGCTAGTAGATAAACAATAATTTGAAGACCTTTTCAAAGGTGTGCTACAGTTCAGCCAAAGAGAAAAATCAGTCATGTCTCTTTTGTGGCTTATAGCTTGAACATTTCAAAACAAATATATCTGTCAGAATTTTAAGAGTTTGGAGCGTAATTTGACACAAAAAAATTCAAAAATTTTTTCTTTGACTCAAAGCACAATTGATATAACTGACCGAGGTACCTCAGCCCAAACCCTTATAAGATAAAAAGCAGTTCTAAACTGCGCAATACAGCAACATACATTACAATTAGCAGTATTTACCATAACAATATTTGGTATTAAGGAGCCAACCATTTGATCTTTGAGAGTGGAGGAAGGGGAGATAGGCTTTTTTTTTAAAAAAAAATCCCTACAAACCAAGTTATCATAAAAACCAAATCCTGCAGCAACTGGTGAATGAAGAAATATCTTGCATTAGGAAAAAACTGCAAGGTGAATATGCTCGCTGTGTGACATGAAAAAAATTCCTGCTTACCAAAAGACCCTACCCCACCCCCCTCAAAGATAAAATGGTTGGCCCCTCAAAAAGTGCCTTTGGTTAGCATGTTGCAGCAGCTGTTTACTATGACATATGCATTATGGTCATTATGTTACCAACCTGATCTTGATTGTATATGTTATCCAAGTCTAATGGCCGGTGACTGCAAAGAAATTAAGATATAAATCATAAACCAACAGACTCTGTAGAGAGATAAATTGAGGTCCAAAAATGTAATAATGCAAGCACAGATTACCTAGATTAACAACTGGTAAAATCTTAAAAAATACTCAGTCCCATTTACTTTAGAACACATTTACCTGTCAGCAACAAAAAATAAAACATTTTCTTCTGGTTGCAACACTTCAAGGATGTTGATATTTCCTCCACAATTGATTAGAAACACATGATTTATCTATGAAATATAACAAAGCAATAATATTTTTAACATCTATAATTTAATCAATTAGGTTCAAAGCCCCCATTCAAATGATTCCCAGTAAAATTAGAAACCTATTCAGCAGGAAAGTACACTTGCCAAACAACATGAACAATTGGTGTTTCTCTACAAAAATTTTCCCTTTTGTGTTATTTTTTTCGAGTTACTAGTTCTATCAATGCCACTACTTTTCAAAACTTACTCAGGGCTCAAAATTAACTTCTTTTCCAAGTGTCAAACTGGCTACAAGATGCAAATATTTGGTAGTCTGAGTGCCAGTTTTAGTAACCATTCCTCAACAAAATTTTAAAAATCTTGCATTTGGTAACAAGGTTTTTTGTTCCAAATTTTTCATGTTCCAAAGTTCTTATTTGTGTATTTTTGTTTTCAACTCTTACAATGGTATACCATACCTGATCAGTGTGTTCTGCATACGCTGCAGCAAGATCATCCTTTCCACTAACTGGTATCACAGTGTACTGAACATTGTCACATCTGAACAGCCACTGCAGAAAATGAGAGCTCGAGATAAAGCAAAACAGTTTGCAAGTTTTGATGAGAGTGTTAAAAACACCCCCTGGGGGTACTTCCTATATTGGGATGGTAGGTTTGACCGTGATATTTCTTAGGGGTAAAAAATTCCAGTCTGGTGTTTTTTTAGGGGTCGTTAAAAGAAATCCTGTGTTAAACCAAGAGCCTGGTATTTTTTTAGGGTTTAAAAACGTGAAGCTATGGGACTGCTTGCAGTCCCGTGTTTAAGAAATGTGCATACTAAACAAAAAGTTAAGACAAAAGTCCTTTGGCAATCGTACAATTATGTGCGCGCCTTTATTAACTGCATATCACATTCCGCAAAACACAAGGGGACTTAACATCGACCCACTAGCTACCCAGGGAAAACTTTTCAGATTTCAATGGGTATTTTTAGGGTAATTTTAAAACTGAGAGGTGTTTTTTGTGGTGGAAATTTTGTATCCCTTGATATTTTTTAGGGTATTTTGGGGACTTTTCCAACGGTCATCCCTACCTTTTGATCCCGAAGTACCCCCCCTCCCAGGAACTACCTCTGAAGAATAATTGAAGTTCAGCTTTATAAAAGTTTTATACTTAGCTATTTTTGTCGCAATCAAATCACAAGATACCATTTTAATAAAAACATACATACATAATTATTCACACATTCACAAACGCCATGCATATACACACATTCATTGCAAATAAAAACAAAATAAAAGCTGCTCCCTGATTTCTCAGGAGATTCAGAATATTTATCAAGACTCTTCAAAACACAAAACGGTCACAAGAAGTGTTATAGGGCAACAACCATAATTTTATAATCAAAATTTTTACAAAAACGAAGAGTTTGACGACCTAAAACAACTTCGTCTGCACTTTGCGTCTGATACTTGATGTCCAAACGTCAACAAGTCAAGACGTTTAAACCACAAATAATCAAAGCTGGGACAAACTATATTAATAAGCATTTCTCTTGCGAGTCGATCGGGATATAAATAAACGTACATACAATAAACTCTAGTTTGAGCTTGTTTGGTGTTTTATAGTTGTAGCACAGTTACATTTTTAAATATGCGAGATACGATTGCTATGTTGTACTCACTTGAAGGATTTTGCAGCCACAGAGCGCATCTACATCCATAGAAACAAGAACCAAAACCCGCTGAGAAATGAAACAGAAATACAAAACATTTGAAATAGGTACAATTAGGTTTTAGACTCCGAGTCGAGTGAGAACGGTATAAACACGGTTACACCGATTCAGTTTTCTCAGATTGAAACAAGTTATAGTTTAGGTGCTTACCTTCCTTTGAATTACATCGTAAACTTCTTCCTTTAGTTTTTCCACGAACATGCTGGCAAGTATAAAATAAGAAGAAAGCACGGTTCCCAAACAAGAAGTTTTTCCTTTCGCAACTTCCGAATTTTTTAATTTTCGGCGGGAAATGAGCTAGTCCCCAGGTTTTCGCGGCCAATTATAACAAAGATCTAAGTGACTGGGCCGGCAACCAGTAATAACAACAATGATGATATTGATAATGATATGGTATGGCATAATAATAACGATGATAATGAAAATGACTTTATATAACATTTTTTAACCCATAGCGAGAAAACCGTTCGATATGGCTCGGACTGAGCGTCTAAGGTACCAAAGACGGGGCGGGGTCAAAATAAACGGGGAGGGGTGAGAAATTTATTTTGGGAATGAGAAATTTCTAAAAAGTTTAGGGATATGGAGAAAATTTTTAGAATTCTTAACCCAAGATTCTTGTTTCCCGTGCTGTAATCCAAACAAAAACGAAAAGGGAAAAGAAAAAACAAAAAGGGAAAAACGCACACCAAACATGACACTTACATCTTGAAATTTTGACCACTTGATGATTACCAGAACGTACTTGAAAATTTATAAACGCGGACCGGTGTCCTAAGAAGCCCCGAGGGAGGGTAGGGGGAAGAAAAAATAAGCGTCCCGGGAAATTCATTTAGCAACTGAGAGTATCATAGAGTGTTACACCATTTTTCTCTTTTGACACACATCAAAGTTCTGGTCACCTTGCAAAAAATAAAGTTGATTTAAAAGCATCATTCATAAGCAACTTTTATGTAAACTTTATTCACTATAAACAACAGTCAACAAGTTGCAAAACAATTGCAAATTTGTTTCCTATGCTCTTCTGAAAACTGAACTCAATTAAAAACACTTCCATGCCGAGAACTAGATTGCGAAAACTCGTTGAAAAATTCGAGAAGATTAATTGGGCTAATACCGAGCACAGTTTATGACAAAGGTATTATACCATTACTTTGCTGGTTACCCAAAAGAGAAGTGGCTTTTCACGCATTGAAATACGAGCCTAATAGCCTGGGCTGTAGGGGTTATACTCCTCAGGAGACTTTGTAAAATAGCGTTTCTTTGAACGCAATTCCTGCGCTCTTAAATGATTTACAGTGTGATTTGATTGCTCAGGCCGTTAGCCAAGATTTTTGGCGGGTGCGTTTGAACCAGGAGACGGACCAGACAAGTGCCGAAGGCATGCTCCATCGGGAAATTTAGAAAAATTGGGTTGTTCTAGACTGAAGTGTAAAACAGGCGGGGAAAACCATCTCTTTTGGTCTTCGAAATTAATTTAGAGAAACATTTAGGTGGAAAAAGGTGGTCAGCAACAACAGCAGACCTTCGCCGCCTGTGGGAGGATCGCATATTCCTCCGTTGCGAAGCAAGTCTTTTCGTTGGTTTTTATCCGCAAAGAAAATGAGGGGAGAGTGCGCGAAGATGTTTCTTGCTCTCGCCCATTTTTTCGTGTACCCAAAAATGGATACCTCGCTAAAACGGAGTGTGAAACGCCTCAGGGCTGTTTTCAGTCACGGGCTACTAACTATGATGGCCATGCACCCAAAGGATCGACTTTTCTGACGAATTTGATGATAAACAAATTTTCCTGTTTAAAAGAAACAGATAACTAATATAAATACAAAACTACATGGATTAATAGTAAAAATGAATGGATAACAAACGGAACGGTATCCCTCCCCCCACAAAAAAAAAAACGCCCCTCCCTCTTGCTCTGCCGACCTTATTCAGTGGAATCATGTTTAAAAGTAGAAGGGGGCAAATACAGCAAGGTGCAGGCAGAATAAACAACAACTTAAAAAGCGCCAACTTGTTTGTTCATGAGACTTAAACTCAATTTAAACCAACGGTTCTTTTTACTATTTTAAAATCTTAACAAAACTACACGAATACAAAAGGTACTTGTTAACTGCTACATACATACAATACAAAAGGGGCAGAAGGATCGTCATAAAATTTGTCAAGACTTACAGTCAAAGTTGTAACACATTGAACTGTCATTCGATACAACTAGAGTAGTTGGCAGTGCTTTACTTCATTGTTCTTCACGTACTTTTATGGGCTAAAAAGTTCGAACGTGCTGAGGGTTCGTGTATTTTTCTCATCACTTTCACGCTTTTTCCAAACCCCCTCCCTCCCCCCCCCCCCCCAAAAAAAAGCGTACGCAAGGACGTTGTTTCCTGTTTATTTTTAGATGGCTACAAGTGGAGCAAAGTTCCCCTGCGCTTCCAGAATAAACGATTTTACGTTTTCTGCTAATAATAAGACTGATCTTGGTTTCCTGGAACAAAAAAGTATCGTACTGGGAACAGAAACCAAATTTTGTGTTCATTTTTTGGCTTTAACTTGGCTTTTGCCGAGATAATTATCTTATCGTCATTTTTAAAATTTAAAAAAGCGTACGTACGTCCCCCCCCCTCTCGTACGTTTTGAGCGCTAATGAAAACGAGAAAAATGCACGACCCCTTATACAAACTTTGTTTCCGTCAAGAATTCGAACCTAACCTAAACTAAATATGAGATGCTTAATTTTGTTATGTTTAATGCAAAGTTAATGCCAAAACCCAAACCTTCACACACGATTTTTTTGGAGTCTTTTTTGAGTGACAAAGTTTACTCGTTAAATTAAATTTTTAGGATTGTAAACAGTAGAAAATTATCAATTAGTTCGACTGGTACACGTTCCATCATCGACAGTTCGTGAGGAAATAAAAAATAAATACTCACACAAGGTTACTACTGACGCCCAACTATTTCAGTTTCAGCCCCATTCACACAATGGGGTGCTGGTATAAGTCCTACGAGCAACTTACTTTGTTTGATCAATACTCATGTTCTCCTAAGCACGCTCTCGTATTTTGCAATCGTTACATAAAGAGAAGATAGATGCCGATCACCTGGCTGGGGCCTACGTAAAGATGCTCCAGGTTCAGGCATTTCGCCCCTCTTAATAAGTAGATTTAGTAAGGTTCACTTCAAACACCGTATTTTGGTCAAATCGATTTCAATTACAATCTTGAATTTGGTGCAATTCGATGTTTAAACCCAATAAATGCTGTGTAACCAAATGAATTAAGCACGTTAAACAAAACTCAGTAGGTAAGAAAACACTGATTCTGATTCAAACATCGTGTTTGATCCCATCAGGTTCAACTCATTTTCTCTTTATCACACTAGCTGCTAGCTGAACAACGCGTTTATTCAGCAAGTTGTGTTTGATATCGGGTGTGTAAATCGCCTGCCTGATTAACAACCGAATTAACAGCACTGAAGTCGACACAGCAGAACAACGGTGCTTGAATTTACCCAAAGTATCCATTATTTCAAAACTCCAAGTTGAAAATTTCATGAACTAACTAAAAAAACATTACTGCTATAAACCGAGAAAGGCAGGACAACTTGATCAGAAGTTTGCAACTTGTCAAGCCTGAAGATTAAACTTTTAAATCACTAGCGTTTATTCTAAGACATTCACTTGAATAGAAAAACAAAACGATTACCCTATGTACCACTCCCCTAAAACTAAAATGAAATCATGCCCGGTCAAACTAGGATTTAAATGAAACCTAAGAGGGGTTGGGTGGGGGTGTCATTTCTACTGTATCTCCATTGTTTCCTGCTCCGATGGTACTTCCTGGACTGTCGCTTCAACACTCTGTCCTCCTTCTTCGCCCGCCTGGCCCTGAGCCTGCGCCTGAGCTTGAGCGACCGCAACAAGCATCTGAGCCTGCGATGCCTCCGCCATGGCTGCCAAAATTTCTGCAGTCACAGTAACGGTCACGGTTTTGTTCTGGTCTACGACTCCAACAACTTGAGTCACGGGTGCCTCCGTTTCCATTGGCTCGGCCGCTATTGCATGAACATTTTCCGTTTCGTGACCAAGGGTTAATTGTCCTTGGGGGATGTCTGACACTGTCACGCCAGATATCTGCGGCTGCGAAACTGTCACTTCTGTTACTTGTGCAGATGATGGTATCTCTACCATCTGGTTGTGGCTCTGTAATGCAGCGCTCAGATCGCTCTGGGTCACAACTGACTGCACAACGTCTTCAGCTGATATCCCAGCGTTCACTGCGGCCTGCGTCACGGGGTCAATTACTACTTGCGAAGTGATTGCGTGACCTTCAGCAACCTGACTCAAAACAGCAGCAGCATCGTGCACCTGCAGTTGATGAGAAACAGAGAAAGCATTCAGTATATATCTTCTCTGCTGTCACTTCAATAGGGACCTTTAGATTCTACAACGAGTACGACACGAATTTTTCCCATTTGTCAAACTGCGCTCGTGGTTGTCTACAAACACATTATGACTTGTTGTGCCTCGAGGGCATTAAACGCGATTAAATATGCTTTTAAGTTTTTCTTAAACAATGAAACAAAACAAGAACCTGTTGGATGACAGCCTCTGACGTCATCGTTGAGCTGGCTGTTTCCTCAACCGCCACCACATGGGGGGTATTGACTGCCTCGTCTTCATTCACAGCAGCCAGGCCTTCGCTAACGGCAACGAGAGCCTCGGCCAACTGAACCTCAGCCTCGCTACCAAGATGGCTGATGTTAACGGTTGATGTATGATCTAAGCTTTGCGCCACTGTTGTAACCTGATGTTTTTCAAGAAAATAAAGAAGTTTAGCTGATACAAATAAGTCATAAAAGGAACTGACCAAGAAGGGAAAACGATTTTAAACCCTTTCCGCCCGGTATACGCAAAATGACGAAATGCTATATACTCCCAACTAAACCCATACTCTTGCTGTTAGCAGCTTAGGAGAATTTTGCTTTTCATCTTCAGCAGTTTTCTATGACTGATCCATTCTCATTTTCTCAATACCCATTGATTTTTATTGTACGAGATTTTTTAGGTAGAATTTTAACAAGTGTCGAAAACCTTGCTTACGTTCTTACTTTTGCGTCTGAAAATAGAATGATCCCTCCACCCCCAAGGTTTTACTATTGATCAATTTATTTTTCTCATTATCATTTTAGCGGTATCAAAGTTTTAGAAATTGTTTTTATAAAAATTAAAAGGGAAGCAGAGACGCTTACTTAGTTTTCTGACAACTCTTTTTGGAATTGCGATGACGAAAAGACATTCCTGAGTCTAGTCAAGGTTCAAGAAGTAATTGCTTCTCTAGCAAAAAGTTTGCTCTGTTTTATGTTCTATAGCAATTTGACTCTTGGAATTACGGAAGGACAGGCAAAAAGACTCGAGTACCCCTTCGAGGTCTGCCACCCGGGACCGACGGTTTAAAGTCCTTATCCGAAAAGACACGAAGCTCTAACCGTTTGCAGATGTTGAAGCAAAGGCAGCACCTTCTCCTCAGTTATTTTAAGACCCTGAGTGAAGGTCCGGCACCGGGAATCGAACCCGGGCCTGTCCCGCACAACAGACAGGCACCTTACCAACTAGGCTGACCAGGCGGCGGTTATTTACGTTTCTGCAAATATATTGGAAACAAGAGCGCAGGTTATCTATTAAAACCTGGGTTAGTGAGTGCTACTCGGCCTTTGACCAACCACGCTCAGTTTCGTCGCTGAAATCGAGCCAGGTACATACCTCGTGACTAACTTCCTGTTCTGACCCATCCATGATCTCCGATTCGCCGCCGTTGTCCTGTCTCTTGCTGCGGTGGACCCTTGTGCGACCCCCAGCCTTGGTGTGCACCTTCATGTGGTAGCGCAGACTGGCTTTACGGGAGAAATCCTTTTCACAAATCTCACACTTGAACGGCTTCACTCCTGTGTGGATCCGTAGATGGTTGTTGAAGTGGCTCCGGTGGTTGAACTCGCGACCACACTCCTCGCATTTAAACGGCCGTTCACCTAAAACAGAGAAGAGCCTGAGTACTACACTTCCACTCGCATTTAAATGGTCGTTCACCTACAAGAGAGAACAGCCCGAGTGCGCGAGAGTTGTGCGAGAACTCTGGCAGTTGTTGTGCAGTTACAGCCTGGTTTATTGAGAATAAATGTGAACGTTTTGACTTCTTCACGTTCGTTTGCAACAGATAACACGCTCCAAAACAAACCACGTTTACAAATCCACATATAATCTTTTTACATGACAACCATATACTAGCATAAAAGATTTGGTTTGATTGTAAGATATTTTTGTAGCAACTGCTAGAAATTGTTTCAACTTGTGAGTAAATATATTAGCGTTTTTTTTTCTGCAAGTATAGCAATTGCTTATGATTCCACAGTATTGGCTAACTTCTCAGACACATGACCTTTATCTTGCTAAAACCTGTTTTCACTTAGTCTAAGGACGTCCTTGTTTTTACACCAGCGGCTTAAAAATCCCAGCTAAACGTTAATGCTTTTTCCCGT
Organism: Hydrozoanthus tunicans; assembly: GCA_026413305.1. Classification (NCBI taxonomy): domain Eukaryota; kingdom Metazoa; phylum Cnidaria; class Anthozoa; order Zoantharia; family Hydrozoanthidae; genus Hydrozoanthus; species Hydrozoanthus tunicans. Next base: position 10,423 of record JAOBAT010122353.1, read on the forward strand.
CTTTAAGAGTAGAACATGATCAACTAGTGTCGAGATAACCCCAAAATCCTGTGCATAGTCCACCGACGCGTTCTTGTCCGCTAAAATCATTGAATGGACTAGACTGCAAAAAGCGCGGCTCTCGAACGAGAAACTGGGAAGCGGATAAACGCGTTGATGGGTGGCAAAAAGGAATGAGGGAGGGGATAGAAAAACAATTCCTGTACGGTTTTCAGTGCTTAAAGGGGTTAATACCTATCTTCCGCTTCTCTTCATCGTTCTGTTTTACCCCCCCCCCCCCTCCCCGAACCCCCGTCTTGGCTTTCATTCATTTTTCTTGTCTTGTAAAGGATAACCGGTTGTCCAAATTTTGAGTCAGCTGTTTAAAACCCATTGACAAGACAATCCAGTTCGCGCGTTAAGCAAGACTGAGCCACTAAAAGTACACTTTCAACTAATTCGGTAGTTGATATTTCCACGTAGTTTGGTGTTTTTGATTTCTAGAAAAACCATCATTAAACGAAGACCCTCCTGATCAAGCGAGATAGAACTAAAAACAATTCTGGAGTCATTAAAGATTCAATAACGAGTATGACGAACGGGAAAAACTTGTACTCGTTCTCATTGGTCTCAATTACCTGTGTGTGTGCGGATGTGTTCCTTCAATGTGCTGAAACGGGTGAACATCTTTTCACACTCGCCACACTTGTAAGGCTTGTCATCGCTGTGAACTGGCATGTGAACCTTCAAATCTGTAGAACGGGCAAAGCGACGGCCACACTCTTCGCATTCGAACGGTTTTTCGCCTAGAAATTGATGAAAACCGTTTATGTGGACGTATTGCATGGGCTTTCAGATTTTCACTTACATTGGATATGCTTACAAAAATGTCGGCAAAATGGCTAAAATTGATACCCTATTTATGGCCAAATCAGCTGAAACCATTCCCTTTTGGGCAGCACAAACCTATATATAGTATCCCCTCCCGGGAAGTATAAAGGCAAAAATGGTTCAGGTAACCACTTAAATTCGCCGGCTGCCAAGTGTTAGAGAACATTCAAAGGAATCAGACTTAGCAGTACGTGTGCCTACAGTTTAGGAAATTACTTGTATCATAACCAGCTTAAAGTCAAGTAGATAACGTAATAAAACTGCAAATATCACACTAGACCTTTATTAAAGTCCCTATCAAGCTTTTGGATGAAAACTGTCGTTATCTGTGAGCTCAAAATTCGAATAACCAAGTACTAAGTATGCTTTTTAACCACTAAGTATGCTTTTTAATCAAAAAAAGATTGGAATGTAAACTTTGACCGAGAAGGCCGGGGACTGGTAACGTGTGACGTAGCAGCGGTGAGTTATGTGGTCTTTCAAAAATAAATTTCATTTCTGTTAAAAATGTCATAAAATTTTTATTTGAACTAATTTCAAGGGAATAATTCATTGATTAAAGTTATAACAATGTGACTATTGAAGCCGGAGATAAAAAAGATTGTCTCTGCTTCATGCCTCATGCTACGTCATATGCCTCCTGCTACGTCATCATTGCACGCTTCAAGTCTAATAATGTAACAGGATTGGCGAGAAAAAGTTTTAATTTCGAAAATTACTGTTGTTAAAGGGTTCTACTTTTCATCTGGAACTTTTATAGGGACCTTAAGGGCTAATCCATATCCATTCATAAACGGAAAAGCGTCTCCATACCAGAATGTACGATGGCGTGTCTCTTGAAGGTTATTGCAGATATGAACTCCTTCTCGCACAAATCACATTTGAAAGGTTTGATGCCTGTGTGGCGTCCCATGTGCGACTGTAGCTCTACCTGAGTTCGAAACGTCTTGTCACAGTCATCGCACTTGAACGGCTTGTCTCCGGTGTGTACCGCCTGCAAGCAATCAATTAGGTCTTAAACGCTTCCTGTTAAACCAACAACACTAAACGGACCAGTGTAAAGGTCACATAAGGGTACTGAAAACCATTAGTTTTCTTAATCTTGGCACAGCAGATCAAAGGCTTTTAAGTAATTTTGTGTCCTATATAAACACGCGTGAAATAAGACCTTGAACAAGCATGAACTGATGACATTTAACAAGCATGAAATAAGACCTTGAACAAACATGAAATAAGACCTTGAACAAACATGAAGTAAGACCTTGAACAAGCATGAAATATGACATTTCTATTTCTAGGATTTTGAGCTATCAGTATGTAAACTGTCCAAAGAAGCCAACAACTCTTACGTGATCAAACCTATGTCATTATTTTCAAACAAGGTTCATTAACATCTTCATTTTCTTCTAAAGATCTTAATTAACGAGTCCTTGTTTCCAAAGGAATTTATAGGATTGCGACAAAAGAAAAAACAAGACGTTCCAAGAACAACCAGGACGACAAATGAATTCGAAAAACGTCGAGAGATTTTCAAAGCCGGCTATAACAACATACGTATTTCACATAGTAATACTAGGTTATTATCATTATACCTGATGTGACTTGAGGCCAGTTTGTATGGCAAAGCCTTTACCGCAAACATCACACACATACGGCTTCTCTCCGGTGTGTGTTCGCATGTGGTCCCTGAGGCGGGCTGGCCGAGTGAACTGCTTGGGGCAAATCTCGCATTTATATGGTTTGTCTCCACTGTGGGTGAACTTGTGTTTCACCAGATCGAATGACTGAATACAGGCGAAGTCGCACTGGTCACATTTGAAGGGTTTCTCGCCTAGATAGGACAGACAATTTACATTTCATCAACAGAGAATAATGCATTAGTTACTAGCTTTCTTGTTTATTATGTTACACAGAATTTACTGTATAACACAAATAAGAGATAACTCATGCATCCCAGCCACTTTTGCCTCCAAAATTATAGGAAATATAGGAGTTTGAGGGTCTAAATATAGGAGCTTT
>JAOBAT010122375.1:0-13306 GCA_026413305.1 Hydrozoanthus tunicans
CCCTGCCCCCACTTCCTCCATTGTATTTCGATGTTACAGTATTGACAACTTTTCCAGGACCTCTGCCCAAACCTGCCTGTCCCTCTTTTGCTCCGCCGGGTGAATGTCCTGCAAAGCGTCTTCACGAGTGCAATGAAGATGGAGATTGTTCAGGAGAGCTGAAATGCTGTCTTGATGGCTGTGATCGCAAATGCCTCCGTGAGTAAACGTTAACTGTTATGGTCTCTCTCTTGATTATTGTATTTACTTGGTATGCCTATGGCATGCGCGCACATGTTGTGAGCAACATGTATTCTGACTTTTCTATGTATTCGAAGTGCGTCATGTTAAATAGTGTGTTAATGTAAAATACCACAAATTTACGACATTAATACCCTTACAATGCGTAGCTCTTAAAATTCTGCCTTTTTCTGTCAAATGAGAACCTAAATTAAGTCTGACCTGGAAAATGTAGTGATTGTTTTCAACATTGAAAAAAGGACGAAGGGCGTTCTAATTTTTTTCATTCCTTCGTAGTTAGTTAATTTATTTTCTTAAATTTTTTTAAAACAATTTTATAACGTTCTTGTTTTTTGCAGAACCTGTGCAACCGTTTTACTCTTTTGCGTCAGCGGCCGTTAGCGTTGAGTCAAAAGGCTTGAATACAACCGTTGAGCGAGCTGTGGAAAGCTACTTCGGTCAATACTTCGGTATGAATCAAATTGTTTGTTCTTTAACTAAAACATAATGAGAAAATGGAAACAGTGCAATTAAAAAAATTATTTCTACTTGAACCTATTCATGTTGTTTTCGAGGAGTCAGGACGGCCGAGCGGTTAGCACTTCTGCCCCCCACCCCTGCATATCCGGGATCGAATCCTTGGTTTCGTAAAATGGGCTGAGATTTGCAGTTCTCACTGAAGGCTTTTCTCCGGATAACCCGCCGTTTTGTCTCCTCGACAAATAAATATGTATAGCTCTGGAGCTATACAGCCAGGTTGTTTATGGGCCGTATAGCGGAAGCAACTGTGTATGCGTCTGTCTTTCTTGTCTGTGTGTAACAAGTGCACCTTTAAATACTTTTGATCCGACCTTGTTGAGCTACGTTCTTCGCTCTCTAGTCCACAATAGCAAGTTATGGCGATTAGCTATATATTAATGTGTAAGATTTTGTGTTTTTTACGCAAATGATCATTCGTCCTTGGATAATTGTTGAGGGGGGGGGGGGGGGAGTACGTTCATCCAGGGGTTTAGTGGGATGCTCTTTTTTGTGTAATCCAATGGACATGTGCCCAAGAAACTCGGTTGGTACGCTACTTTGCCCTTGTAGTTTTAAAACATTTCGGGTTGGTTAAAGTCTCTATCAATCTTAACTTTTACTTTTTGGTTTAAAACTGTTGTCATCTATGAACTCAAAATTCGACTAACCAAAAAAATTTCCACGTCTTAATATGCATTTTAATAATAAAAAAAAAGAGTCGAATTTTGACCGAGCAGGCCGGGGACTGGTAACCTATGACGTAGCAGCAGTGAGTTATGTAGTTTTTGTTTAAAAATTTTATTTTTTCTTTAAGAATGTCATAAAAGTTTTATTTCAATTATTCATTCATTAAAGTTATAATAATATGACTACTGTAGCCAGAATTGAATTTTTGAGATAAAAAAGATTGTCTCTGCTTTATGCCTCGTGCTACGTCATATGCCTTTCATCTGGAACTTAAAAAATAAGCTTTATAGGGACTTTAAGTAGTTTTCGAGTAGAAGCGGGTGGGTTGACGCAATGTTTCGATCTTTGCCTCTCAATTGTGAGGTCTCCGGTTCGATCCCGGCCCAGCCTTATCCCAGCCTTGGTGACCTTCTTTCCCGCTGAAGTTCAATCATCTTTCAATCCTTTCGGGGTCGGTAAAATGAGTACCAGCATACGAGAACCGTTTTGATGAAAGTGTATGTATCCAGTCCGCTTGGGGTAAACTGATTATATATTGTGAAGCGCCTTTGAGCATATTCACATTAAAAAAGTGCTATATTAATGCAATACTTTTCTTTACTTTTCTAGACAGAGTAAACAATGAAGCCATTGAGTGAAATAACAGTTTTTTGTTTTATTAAGGAGGAGATCTCCGAGACTTTAACAACACTGTGCGTGGACTGGTACGAAGTTATACCGCAGAGTTTGTAGGTATGTTACTGATATCCTTCGGTGATTGCATCATAATTTCATTCTTCTACCTTTAAATGCGTCAAACGCGAAAGGTTATGATTTTCTATTGTGAAAAAGAATACACTTGATTGTCTCTCTTCATTCGAGGAAAATACTTCTTTTTTAGACAACGTTGCTGTTTTTAAGTGCTTAGTTCCACCAATTAGAAATGAACTAAGATTAGTTTGTACTTTGAAAGGTAACCGAAGCTAGCAAAAACGTACTCTTCGTACAAGGCTTTATTCCCTTTATTTCTAAAGTATTTATCATAACTTGAAACTACAAACTTGAAGACTATAGTTTCGGTAGTTTTCTTGACCGAAAAAGCGAGTTGGTAGGATTTTTGGGGGAGGGGGTAACATTTGAAAAGTGACATGTATTATACACGCGCATAATGCACGGATTACCTAAAGGGTTCGTAGACACGTTTTTACAGTGTGTTGTATTATTCTGCACTGCACAAAACTTAACGTCGAATTTAGGCACTTTTCTAGAATATTTGTACATGTTTAAATCAGTACTAGTACCCTTTTGAGTGCCCTAAAGTTTAGGGGATTGTGGCGGCAGGGCTCACTAGGCCTTATTCCTCCTTCGGAGTTTGCAAATAATGTGCTTATTGACCACCCGACAAAAATGTTCTTAGTTGAAAAAACAACCTGCCAACCTGTTAACCAACGATACGTGAACGTAATTGTAAGAAGTTACAAGTTCTTAATTTTACACAATGCCGCCTGGTTGGCCCAGTCGTTAAGGCGCCAGTCTGTCGTGCGGGAGGCCTGGGCTCGATTCCCGGTGCTGGGCTTTCACTCGGGGTCTTAAAATAACTGAGAAGAAGGTGCTGTCTTTGCTCTAATATCTGCAAACGGTTAGACCTTCGCGTCTTCTCGCATAAGGACATTAAACCGTAAGTTTCCCTTTTACCCAAGAGTAGTGAAGCTAAATAAACAAGTAGAAAATAAACACTATCACGAATTAGTTAGTTTCTTTGACTGACATTGGTTCGTAAAGTTGTTTAAAATACAAAATCAACGTTGAATCAATTAAAAAATTTGGAAATTAAAGGGGTAAAGTTTATCTTGTGTGCCTCGGCAAACTAGAGCCACTCTTCTTAACGTTATGCACAAAAGCCTCACTTTTACACGAACACGAGGTTACCCCTTAGTTTAGTGAATGTAAATATCAACTTGGTTTACATAGTCAAAGCCTTTGCTTTAAAGGTGGGGCCAATATTTCTGGGACAACGACGGTAGGTGGGACGACTATCACCAGGGAAACTGTCAATCAAATCGTCGAGGATCAAAACCGGAAAATCTTCGGTAATGCCAGTAGTATGATCTTTAATAGTTTTCTCCTTCAGAATTTTATCCAGTTGATATAATTTTTCATTATCATAATGTTTTTTGGTGTTTTTGCAAACCAAGTGTAGTAAGATCTTAAGATCAGACTCTCCAAACAATAAATACTATAAACAGCTAGTAAACATATAGGCTATTGTTGAAACCTGAGTGAGGGTTTACTTTGTCTTTTAACCAACGAAATTAAAAAGACAAATTCATACTCCCTAAGCGGGACTGAACTCATATACTCCATGTCTTGTGGAGTGTGTTATCTGGTACAATATCGTAACAAGTGTGCAAAGATGAGCAGTTAGCTTTGCGCAAAACACGTTAAAATATGATTGTTTATTGATTATTTTCTGAGCGGAACTGAACTCACGCCTTCCCGATTTTTTGTCAAGTGTGTCATCCGCTACAGCATCGTCACAAGTGTGCAAGGATAAGCAGGCAGCTTTGCGCAAAAAAAAAAAACGATAAAAGATATGTTGAAATTCGAACCTATTATAATTGTTTTCTGAGCGGGACTGAGCTCACGCCACCCTGATGTCTTGTCAAGCGTGTCATCTGTTACAGCATCATCTCAAGTGTGCAAGGATGAGAAGGCAGCTTTGCACAAAACCCAACTAAAAGAGTTCCTGCCGAGTTGGCCACCATCAGTCTTATGGCCAATCCGTTGAAAACAAGCGTCTTATGAAACATCTTGTGTCTAATAGTATTTAAACACTCTGATTTAGATTATCCCTACCATTCTGTGTCTTTTTATATGCCATTTGCTTCCTGCGTTTTGTAATAGGAGTACTTATGATCCTGTGTTTTGTAGTACACTGGTCATCTCAAGTTTGTGATATGCTCATCATCCTATTTTGTACTATTCTTATCATCCTGTTTTTGTAACATGCTTACTATTCTATATTTCATACATTTTGAAATATATACTAATCATTTTGTTTTTAGAGTGCTTCTCATCTTGTACTATTTAATTAACATGCTTATCTTTCTGTATTTTTTTTTAAAATGTTAACTATCCTTGTTTCTATACGCTTATAAATATCATGTGTTTTGTAACAGGCTTATTATCCATTTATTTGTAATATGGTTTATATATATCCTGTGTTTTGTAATAGGCTTTTTACCCTGTATTTTGTAACATTGTTTGATATCCTGTTTTTAATTTGTGACATGCTTCAGTTACCTTGTTTTATGCTTAAATCTTTAATAAGAAATTCTGTCTTACAGGAGATCCCCAGAATTTTAACTTCACTGTCCAGCGCCTTGTCAAAGAATATTCTTCAGAGTTTCTTGGTATGTAGATTGGCAGATTGTGGCTACTAATGTGTTATACAGTTTGTGTTGTATATATAGAGGGAATTTATTACGCGAAGGCCTTGAACATTCAAAATCTATTTTCAAGTATTAAGAACGGGTTATTGCGAACAAGCACAGTAACCACACCAAAGTAGAAGTTGTATATAAATACTATGTTCAAGCGTTTTAAGTGTGGAGTGTATAAGTAACACTTTTGGTGTTTCAAATGTAAATTCAGTACTGAATGAAGTACTGTTACTCTGTGTCTGGACGTAGCGAAGAATCGATTCCATATTTTTTTTGTGTTTCCAGTAAAAGGATGCCATTGGTATGAACACAGCAGTTATTACATGACCGCGCTAGAATACGCATTTTGTCTTTGAGTGCTAAATTTTATCTCACGAGTGAGCGGAGCGAAAGAGTGATAAATTTTTTAGCATGAGAAGATGAAATTCGTATCCTCGCACGGCAATTTAATATTCTGTTTATTCTATACACACTGATTAAATTCCTACATAAAGCACATATTTTTTAATGAACCGGCCGCGCCTGTAATTGGCTAATCATGTCAGTAACCATGACAACACAAACATCCTCACACGTGACAAATAAAAATAGTTTCGTATTTCACTGCGCGCGCGCGATGAAGATATCATTTTTTAGTAAAAGGAAAAATCCTGGTATTTCATCAGTATCTCTATAGTAAGAGCTCAAGCTGTATACCCAACTCTCTGTAGTTGCTCAGAGCATAGTTAATATACGGACTGGTTATGAAAGCCGGCAAACTTCAAAAGGGAAACACAAAAAATGTACAAAGTTGCTTTGTTGTAGGTTGAACGAACCGTGAGGGTGCACATTTTTTGTTTTAGGTGTTAGAGAGAATGTTTTGACTGGCTACAGTTTGTTGATTTGCACCTCAAAACCTTTTGTATTTTGTGCACCTTCAGCACTAGAAAAGAAAAGAAAAAGACAAAAAAGACCTACAACAATGGTTTCATAACCAGTCCGTAGATTAACTATGCTCAGAGGCAGTAACTATTTTAAATTATGCCAAATCATCTGAGAAAAAACACTTTCTTTTTAAACTTAAAAAAATGCACAAAAAACAGTTTTATCTCTGTAATGGCTTAGTTAGTAAAAAAACAATTTTCTATGAGCAAGCCAAAATTGTTACTTTCTTGCCACTTGTTGGTATATCGCAAGATTTTCCAAATATTCATATGTAATACAGATGTAATAACAAAAAAGTTAAAACAGCTTGAGTATTTCAACTTCTATTATATATAATATAATTTATATATAATAAAATAATTATATAATATATACATAAGGTAGTCAAAGAGTGTTGTCCTTCAGTGGCATATGTCATTGAGTGAATACAACATATAAATTCGAGTGAGGTCTTACCACTGGAACGGGATATAATCAAAGTGTCGCTGATCTACAGCATTAACAAGGAATCCCTTAAACCCACACAAGGAAAGAGAAAAAATCTCTGACCTCGGTGGGATTCGAACCCACGACCTACAAAACAGATCTACGTCGCTCTAACCAACTGAGTTACAGGGCCAGTTGAAGAATCTCTAAGGTAGATTCGATGGTTTCGCTTAGAATTTTTGTTTTTCTTATTAATTTCCTTGCATGTTTCTCTTCGTATTACTCCATATGACTACGGCTTTCGTCCAGGTGGTACTATCGGAGATTTTAACACTACCGTCAAACGGCTCGTCAGAGATTATACCGCTGCGTTTGTAGGTGAGTATAAAAATATAGTCTTTAAGAATCGAGTTTGCGTTGAGGTGCAAGTGTAGCTTGGTCGGTTAGTGTGTATGTGCAGTTTTGAGGAAGAGGTTCACTAATTTGTTACCACGACTTTTCTTTGATCCTTGTAATTTTAGCTAGAAGCACCAGTGAAAGTTTAGCCTTTGAGAAAGGGGGAGGGGAGAGGGGGGGGGGATCACAAGTGCTCACCGAGGGCTACACCTTTATCGACCATTTTAAATACTATGAAGCGTTTTACCCTCGTTTTACCTGTTCTCTTGTTATTAGAACGTGGCTTTCTCCCTAACTGTACATTTTATTTATCTATTTTATGCCCAAAGATTTACGTGACGAACTTTCAAACGTTTTAGTAGATTCCAAAAGCAACAATTTATTTGCATTGTTTTTTACAAAAGCAAACAAACTTAGCTAATTGAATAAAAACGAATTAATAGTGACCCGAAAAAACTATGAGAGCTAATCTAGATGGGTGCTTGCTAGATGAGGTAAACTAATGAACAGAAAAATTGTAATACATAATTACGTACTACAACCCTGTAGTAAAAGCTGGAAGCTTTGATTGGATTGTTAAACAAAATCAATGCATTTTGTATTTTTTACAATAATATATTGATAATTATTGTTGTGTTACAGGAGGAGTGAACGTGACAGGACCATCAATAGGGGGACCGACCGTGACTAGAGAAACTGTCACGCAGATTGTCAACGAACAAGGACAAAAGCAACTTGGTAAACATTCGAACATCATTTTTTCATATTTTAAAGTATGATTTTGTAAAGATCCGACATGAAAGTCATTTATTAATTTAAATTATTTTTAAAAATGTTTCTGTGGTTTCACGTTATCTTATTAAGTTAATTTGTATCAAAATTGTAAGAAACCTTCCCCGTTTGATTGAGGGGGCATGGGCCAAAACATCTTAGCTGTCAATCATCATGACGTCATTTCATAGCAATATCGCAAATCTAAAAATGGCGAACATAAAATCGGACTCAGCGTAAAACTTTGCATAGGAAGGCACTGGTCGCCAACTTTTACTAAGAAACGACTTATGCACTTTTAATATTCAACTTTTGGGGGTTTTCGCCTAGTCTATTTGTGCATATTATCACTTAGGGCCCTATTAAAGGTTTTGTTTAAGGTATGCTTGTGTTTCTTTAACCAGGAGTCTGTTTATTAGAACGAGTAACAATCTTGTATTTTATTACCAGAGGAGCTGAGCAAGCGAGGCTGTATTGCTTGTAGTAATGAGACCGTCCAAAGACAAGTACAGTCCTACACGAGGTCTTTCCTTGGACTTGATCCTGGTGAGAAATCTTCTTTGTTTAACGATGGTTTTGTTAAAATGATGATGGTAAAGTCATATTAATAACACTAATAGTGATAAGAAAAGAACAAAGGTAAAAGAATAGGGAACAAGGTTTTTTGAGTGGCAAAAACAATATTAACGAATGGGAACAACGAGATTTATGCCGTTCTGAACTAGTTAAGGGGGGCTGTAGTAAAGATTTTTTGGATATTGAAAGGGTTGGGGAAGAAGGTTTGAAGAAAAAAACTTTTGAGGAGAAGCACAGGACTAAATAAATTTTTTTTAAAATAAATTTTTAAACGTCTCTGATACTTCCCAAAATCAAGTTTCTCTTTAAACTAACTATTTGCCCATTCAACCAAAACTTAAAACTCATCCGCAAATTCTGAAAATATTGAAATAGCTTCCTTTTCATTCGGTGTATTAACTAAACGATGAATGAAAGGTTTTCAACGTTTTGAAGTCTCGATGGTGATATTATTAAAAAAGATATCACTAAAAAATTGCCAAAAAGTGTTTTTTGGCTGTAATATGGGTGTCTCAGCTGGCTACCGGCTACCTTGCCGGGTTACCAGAATTCAAATAAATGTTTTTCAATAACACTATGTTTATACCTCAACTGCCTCCTTAGCGTTAAAGATTCAATTTTGAGCTTTTAGACACACAAGTGCATTCTCTTCTGTAGGTGAAGGACCAGCCGAGTTTAACAGCACTGTTCAGCGAATGGTTACCCGTTATCTTGGTATGTTTTTGTACTCATTTTCTGTTCGGATTAGAATGGTTTTGAAACTATGTGTCCAAATTATAGTATCACAGGGCTGGCTGATCGGAACAAATACAAGTCCATAATGCTTGAGATTCCCAGGTGGCATCGGGGGATTGCTTCTTTGGAAAATTTCAAAATCTAATATTGTTGCAAGTGGTTTCCGTTTCTGTTCGGATTAGAATGGTTTTGAAACTATGTGTTCAAATTACAGTATCGCAGGGCTGGCCGAGCAAATATAAGTCCATAATGCTTGAGATTCCCATAAGGCACCGGGGGCTTGCTTCTTTGGAAAATTTCAAAATCTAATATTGTTGCAAGTGGTTTCCGTTTCTGTTCGAATTAGAATGGTTTTGAAACTATGTGTTCAAATTACAGTATCGCAGGGCTGGCCGAGCAAATACAAGTCCATAATGCTTGAGATTCCCATAAGGCACCGGGGGCTTGCTTCTTTGAAAATTTCAATTTTAAAAACAACATTGTTGCAAGTATTTTCCGTTTAATTACCGGCTGCAAAAACCTAAAGAGAATTTTACTCATTATGACTATCATCAAAGTAACATTTTTCAGGATTCGAATGCGTACTAATCAGTGCCTTGAATACTTCTTAAAAAGCATTATTAAAAAAAACAAACAAAACTGATTTAAAGTTGGAGTGGATTTGAAGGAAGGGTTGGGTAGGGGTGGTTTGGGAAAGTATTCCATCGTCAACCCCTACTTCACATGCAAGCCTTGAATTGTCTGGTTGGTTCGATTTAAAAATATGCTAAAACGTTCCTCAAATTTCCAGTTCTTGAGGTCTTCGACCTTTCTACACGACTTTACATGTCCGATACACACCTTTATTTTTGTTTTGCAACGAATGGAATGTTTCTTTTACAAAACAGATTGTCCCTTTATTTACAAATGAAGAGGATTTGCTTCTAAGGTTCTTGTTTTTTTGCTTTTGCTATAAATTTACACCGGTTAGTTCAAAATTTTGGTGAGGCACCAGTAATCGGTATGGGAGGCCTGGGTTCGATTCTCGGCGCCGGACCTTTGCTTGGGGCCGTAAGGTAACTGACGATGCTGTCTTGGCTCTTCAGCTGTAAACTGTTAGACCGTCGCGTCTTACGGATAAGGACGTCAAACTGTTCGTCTTATATCTGGGGACTTAAAGAACCCTGAACACTTGTGGCGAATTAAAATGAGTAGGGTGGTCCTCACTGGAGCTTTGATCTCGTAGTTGTCAATCATCAATAAAAGGTTGTTAAAAGGCTGGTTAACTTTAACCCAGGGTTAAACTTAAACTGCATATAACGCTAACAACTTTTTTGGGATCAAATCATTTCATTTAAAGTACTTCTGCAAAAAAAAATTCCAAGTTTGGTCAAATTTGTTTTTTTTTTCTACAGTGGCTCAAACTAGCAAAACTTTCAGACATCTTGGTCCATGACCAGGTTTCGGGGGACTGGGTTGTGATGTCGTTCCCGACTTATAATTTTGAGCAAATGAGATCTTTTCTTACAACAAAGGGACAAAATAACTGAGAACTATATGAAGAGTTGAAATCTAAACTTAAATCTCTGTTTCCTCCATGTCCATCTTGCTGTGTTTTGGTCCAAAGATGTCTGGGAATGACGTCATAACCCAGTCCCCTTAAAGGATGGTCGTAAACCAACAGAACTTAAACTTCAAAATGTATATAAAAATTGAGAATACGGCCGCTTTTAAAAACTATTTTCTTAAACGTCCTTAGCTTTCAAACACTTTCAGTGGTTACAAAAACAATTGTTAGTGTTATAGGCACTTAAACCCTTTCAGCCCTAAGGCATTTGTCAACATCTAAATTCTCTTTACAGTAAACAAAAGAAAACAAGCTGGTTAGTGCTGAGAATATGAAATTTGATCATCCACAAACAACTCTTGAAGATGAATTAAGAAATTCTCCCAAACTTCTCATAGGAATACTATGGTCTTAATTTGGGAGAATTTACAAACTCATCTTTGGGCACTCTTAGGGGTTAAAAGGTTAAATTCAAGCAGTAATTTCTCCTCTAAGGAAATGTTTATGGTTCTTATAAAAAACTGTTTAGACTTTCCACGGAAAAAGCTTGTCAATTCCAAAATTGCAGCTCAAATTCAGTTTCTGTAAGGCTTGAAACAGAAACCTTTTGAAATTTTAGCCCGTGGTTAGTACGAATCAGCATTTGAACATTTGGGCCCTGGGTCCGGTAAGTTACGAGGTTGTGTATAGAAAATTCGTATGTTAAAATGAAGGTCGGTAACTCTTGCTTGCCTTTCAGATGCTTGGGTAGCCAGTAATCCTTCTGTAGGTGTAGATGAGAAGACTATTCGTAAAGTGGTTCAATCTGTTTTCAATGGTGAGTCTTTTCTTGGTTAAGTCCCTTGACTGTCAACCTAGGTGTAGGTTCTTAATAAATTATATTAGCCCAGTTCTCCAGTTAATAAATTGAGAATAAAAAGTTTAACTGTTTCATTGCCAAACTACACATTCCCATTATGATTTCAATTAGCTACTTAGCCTATTGGGCTATTGTGTTTACCCGATTAGACGCAGTAAAATTTTTAACCAATTTTTTTTGGAGTTGGACTAAAAACCTAGTAAGGTTAAACCAAATCCACGTAAGGTGGATTAAGTTTAGGGTTAAGTGGTAAGGGTTTGTCTCAGTAATGATGTCATATGTAGGTGTAACGCTTATGGGATGGACTTAATTGGAACATTAGTGAAATTTAGCACCGCGTATACGTGAGACGTCAAATTGACTGGCGTTTGCCGTATTTCTGTCTTGTTTTCCTGGTTTAGCTTCACGTTGAAGTGAGTTTCAAGCAAAAACACGCCAGTGACTCGAATTATACTGGAAACTAGTGTCAACTAAGTAAAAAGCTATTAACTTCTTATTATGAAAGTACACATTGATAAAGAAAGAGATACTTACTATTTGTGTGTCACATTTAACAATTATTTGATTCGATTCCCGTTCATAAGAATTGCCAGTTGGCACTAGCCCCTGAACAGTTTCTTGTGTTGTTTCTTCAATTTAGCTAACTGAACATTAAGCATAACATCCCTTTACTTTTTTACCACTTAAATCCTATTTCTATGCTTGAAGAAAGATCAAAAAATCTCAAGTAAATGTCAAACACGAAAACCCTTAACTTGGCGTATGTACAGCAAACGTGAAACGGCAGACGTGGGAAAATCTTGCTGACGTGAATAACGTTTCACGTTCGCGTTTAGCGTATACGCGATGCTAAATCTCCCTAACAACCTGTTTGTTAGCTGTGCCGTGTCGGTGAAACCTATTAAGTACGAAACAGTTCTCCACCGCTGCTAACATACAGACCTCTTTTTATTTCAAGTTAGGTCTAAGGGTAATGCTCACTACCTATGTAGCCTAGGTCTTAGTATTCATTGTTAAGGGCTGCAACTTACCTATAGCACAAATATGCAATACAAAAGTAAATAATACAATATAAAAGTGCCTATGAAGTGAAAAAATATTACCTCATTGGAAGGACGTGCTAAGTGAGGAAGAGCGGTGAAAGTTTTTTGTCCAAATCTTTTATGGTTTTTGAGATATTTTTTTTAAAACATTTAAAGTTCTCAACTAATACAGAACCAAAGTTGGTCTGCTGATTTTTCTTGAGGTAGATAAACCATTGGCCCGAGCTTGGCTAAAATACATCCAGAGGTTATAGATTTGCAGTAGATTTTTAAAATATGCAAATTGGTTGTACCCACTTGTGACGTCATCAGTTGAGAACTTTAAATGTTTTAACAAATATTAAAATATCTCAAGAACTATAATTGATTTTGACAAAATTTTTGCACCGCTCTTCCTGATTTAGCACGCTCTGTCCACTGAGGTAATTTTTTTTTCACTTCATAGGCACTTTAAGTTTGATATTGTTATTACATTGTTGTATTGTTAATCTAAACTGGCTTATGATGATTTTTGTAAGCCATTCCAATGTTTACAAAAACCTGTTAAGTACTGTACTAGGCGATTGTTATTAAAATGTATAAACCAATCGTTTTCTACTTCAGTGGTTAGTTTTCTTGTGGGATGATAAAGATGCGTAAAGTATGTTACAAATAAGACACGTATTTTTTCATATTTTGTTAAAGTTGCCGAGCCACAATGCCCTCCGAGGAAACTCGATCCGGAAGACTGCCCAGGAGAACCGGACAACTCCTGTGCGCAAGACAGTGACTGCTCGCCGGGGGAGAAATGTTGTGTCGAGTTTTGTGACAAGGCTTGTGTTAGTAAGTATAAACTGACAGCCATCCCATGTGTGAATGATTTGGTGAAAGTTCTGCTATTCATTTTCCTGCCAGTAACTCCAGACGAGGTCAGGTCACCGATTATTTCTCTGCTACCATAAAGTACAACCTGCCGCAAGCACGAGCGGTTGGTGTCTCAACCGGCTCCTCCTACAAGCCCCTAATTCCAGAGATAATCAGTTATTATCTACAGGACAAAAGTCAAACAAATATGTTCCTTTATATTTTCTCTCCCCTAAATCATATAATCCCCTTAATCACTGTCACAAATCTTGAGCTAGTTTACTGGGCAGATGGAAAGACTGAGACTACAACCAATCGTAAAATGGCTGAGGGGGTGTAC
>JAOBAT010122386.1:0-13303 GCA_026413305.1 Hydrozoanthus tunicans
GCATTTCCGAATTGCCAGCGTTGAGTCTTATGGGGATTTTAAATGTTGCACGCGCAAAAACACTCAATCGGCTACATTTTGCCAAACGATTGAAGGACGCCCTAAATATGCATGTTTGCATGTCACACAATTCTGAATCAGTTGCCATATTATTGCTTGCAAATAACCAGTTTTTTTTATGGTAGGAAACGTGTTGGCCAGTGACAACATACAAAATCTTAATTAAAATCTAATAGCTGAGCCTATGAAGGTATTTAAAAACTGGGAAACCAAAACCGAAAAGGTGCGGTTTGCTGCAGTCGACAAGTCAGGACTAGCTCAACAAAGTTTTAAAACAGTACGAATTGTTTGTGTAATAAAAGTAATAAAAGCTATCCCAATTATCACGTTCTATAATTATTTAGTCCCCCCGGGGGGTACTCCCTATATTGGGATGGTAAGTATGACCGTCGTATTTTCAGGGGTTAAAATTGTCAGTCCGGTATTTTTCGCCAGCAGAGCGACTTGATTTCAATGGCTTTTTGAACAGTCCTGGCAATAAGCAGCCGCGATACTGTACCAATCCAAATCAAGGACACATGAAGTTCTATTGCTACAAATAGCTAGCGAGAAGCTCAACGGCAAGTTCGCCTAAATCCGGACACGAGGTCATTTCAAAGTTGTCTCGAGAGGACTTTCCCGAGTAACTTTTTCCGGTCTTTACTTGAAGGCTTTTAAAAGAATATCGACTAAGTTTCCAAAAATAAGCTTTGTTTGTAATTTCTTTAAGAACTAGGTTGATTGACTGTTGGTTTTTTCATTTAAACACGAGGTTCCAGTATAAAAGGGCTGAGTCCAGGGGTTTCAGACGTTCAATTGCCAATCATCCGCCGTCGAGTTAACATCTATAAAGGTCAGTGCTCTCTGCCAGCTGTGGCGCGCTTTTTAATTCGCGTTTTATATGCATTTAGATTAGTTTCGCAATTTCAAAATATGTGTAAAGCTCATTCTTGCTTCTGAGCCTTGCCATGACGGTATTCCGCTAATTTTACTTTTATTAGTGTTACAACATAGTTAGTCGTGCGAGCTAACTATGACCCCAGCAACAGTTACCCTAGGCAGCCAATAAAACTGTAAATGAAAGTCAGTCAAAAATTGTTTTAGCGCAATAAACTTAGCCACACCATAATAATATGATAATACCATATGACACGTCAACGTGAAAATAGTCTCACACTGAATCAAATGGACCACCTTGAAATAATAGGACCTTTGGAGCTAAGCCCCTTTAATTATTTTGTATAACAACACTTAAAATTCAAAGCCAATTTGACTGAAATGCAACTACCAATCAGAAATTAACAAACTGGCCCTCACAGGGGTAGGGCTGTCCCGACCTTTTCTGTAGGGGGGTGTCTCAAAGTCACATCAGTATTTGGTTAAAACGTTTTCTGTGCCCTACTGTGTTGGTAAAATGAGTAAAAACAG
This sequence comes from Hydrozoanthus tunicans, assembly GCA_026413305.1. NCBI lineage: Eukaryota > Metazoa > Cnidaria > Anthozoa > Zoantharia > Hydrozoanthidae > Hydrozoanthus > Hydrozoanthus tunicans. The sequence goes on from JAOBAT010122386.1 coordinate 1,468, forward strand.
CCGCAAAAAACTCGAAAACTAATAAAAATTTTGCCTTTTTTCTCAACCGGAAGTGTTGTTCTGCTTCGATGATACACGTGATCTATGACGTAGACATGGGAACGCAAGTGCACAAGTTTGAAGGCCATGAGTGCAGGCTAAGTCCGCCTTTCACAGTGTTTGAGCAACCATCGGCCCTACATCGATGAACCATGTCTGAAAATAGTTAAAAGTGTTTTGTAAGCAAGTATTGCAGCGCCGATTTCTCATGGCTACGTCACTTCCGGCGATCGGACTTTCAATCGAGAAAGTTGACTTTTTATCGTTTTTGTGGTAAATTGGATATCGCAAATACAGCAAGATTTCAAAAAGGTTATTATTATGGTACAAACAACATTTTCTAGGGAACATTAGGAGTGCTTTAGAGATTGATCCAAAGTACAGAGACTTGTAGGTATATAAGTTTATGTGAAGTTTTTAGTTTCCTTCCCCGATCTTAGTACGCGGGCAAACGTTATTCTCAAATTTTGTAAACGTCAGTCAATGGAACAACAAGTTATCTCGTTTTTTGAATGCTTTATTGAAAACAAGATGTTTCTCTCAGCGTAAGAAAGCTATCAAGGACCTGGAGTATATATATATAGTCGTTTTAAACTTTAGTTTAATCTTGCTACCTGTAGCTTGAAGGTTTTTATCTGAAAAGTAAACGTAAAGCATTGCCTGGAATTAATATCATAAAGATAAAACAAAGTTTTATCAAAAATTCCAAATCTTTTAGGAACATTTTACGTGAACAAACCCAAAGAGAATTTGAAGACGCAATTCTTGTTACACTTTTCTCCGAAAACTGATAGATCTACTCCAAGCTAGTTTGAAATATTTTTAAGCAGTTTAATTAATCTATCCCAATCTGCCTGGTTGCTAGGATCAACCTAATTGGGTGAGAATAAATAGTAGTTAACTAGCTTCTAAACTATTTTAACAGGAATGGGCCTTCTGCAACAAGTGATCACATGGTACATTTAATGATGTTCTGGGTGGCAAAGGAATGTCACAGACTACTAGGGGAAATGTAAAACAAAGAAAATTAAGCTTTTCTGGTTAATTGTGCCTTGTCTTGGAGTCTGTGACACAGAATATCATTAAATGTACCATGTGATTACTTGTTGCAAAAAGCCTATTAAATATAATTATTTAGGTGGCAAACCTTCAATGTGTTCATTTTTTTCTAGTCATTTGGAAGGGAAAATTACAAGGTAAAAAAGGGGAGGTTTCTGCATTCTAATCTCAGGTTTTTTGTCCGCCAGGCAAAGACTAAGTACGATATATACAGTTTTGTAGATTTGCCCCCAAGAGGATTTGTTTATCTCATTTATCATGCCTAACAAAAGTTGTTACATAAAAACCAGAGAGAGGAGCAATGTTTACAAGTTATAGTCAATTTACAGAAATTAAATAGCACAGAAACAATTAGAGTACTAATTAAAAAAGTGCTGAAGTCAGGTTTTGCTATTTTTTACAAAAAGTGCTGCAAATAGGTTTGTGAAATGAAAAGCAAGCCAATTTATGAACATTCATGGCCTAAAGTGCACCAGAGATTCAAAAAAGTTTGTCTTGACAAACAATATGCACAAAAACAAACACAAAGTTTACCTGTTAAGGTAACTCCGCAGTTTTGCATTGCGCATCTTTTCTGCGCATATTAGAAAATTAAAATGTTTACACACTTTTGTCATGCTCTAATGATTGTTGAGCTTTCGAAGACATATCAGAAAAAATGCAAAAAAGTAGTTTTCTTCATAATATATGGGGCTTCTTGTTTAACTCGTTCCAGTCTCCTCTCAGAAACGGGGTAAAAGTAACACATGCTTTGCCAGTTTTTCTAGAGTTTCTCCTAAACAAGTATGGGTACCCCAAAATTTTTTTCGTCAATCTGTCAAATTTTATCAGTACTCTTTGAAGAGAAAAAATAGGAAAAACTTGAGTGTTGCAATTGTGGAAAAATATAATAAACATAGACAAGATTACACTGTTTTTTGAGGTATTGGAAACACAGTAACTACAAAAGCACACAAAAATGCTTCCTTAAAATTTTGTTTTTCTGAAAATCACAAGAAAATTATTCTCCTAACCCAGAACAACTCTTTACGTTAACTTCCTTTATTTCCCTTACGTTCCTCGATGTTATCTTGGTTGGCCACATGAGGAACCTATAGTTTAAATTTCAAGCTTACAACAACAGTAAAATAGCCCTGGAGGGGGTATTTGTATCAATCATATCTTAAAAGTTAACATGGGCACACTTCTTTTTTATTTCATTTTTTCAGTTTAGATATAATGATTGACAAATAAGGAAAGTTTGACAAAAATCTAGGTGCGGGTTCTATTTCAATGGAATAATCTTATACAAGGTCCCTAAGCTCGTTTCTGGTCACTCTAATCTTCCTTCAACTACAAGCAACTCTCTTGGTTTATAGTTGAGCACCTTTTAATCCAAAACTTTGGAAATCTCGCCCCACTCTACTAAGTTTTTGAAGGCCATTTTGCTTTACATTGCGGGAAAATTGCCAGAAAGTTGTGCGGGACAGTTTGTTCGCCGAAATATTTTGTTTTTTAAGTACCTGGCCAGACTTACGTTCTACAAAAATTATTGTCCATCCGTTTTATCTGTTGATCAAACGTGCAGAAATACAGAATGTAGCTGGGGAGACCTGGCACATTTACTCATTTGGCCTCTTTTCCATGAACAACTGTCAGCTGATCAACTTGATCGTTTCGACTTTTTTGTTAATTTCACAGTGCCAATAAACTGTTCTTCGTTACTGACCAGGATTAAGCCTTCTTAGCCTTTTATGATGAGCTCAAGCACCAGCAAATGCCAAGTGTCACACAAAAAAACACTACTTTGTCGCGTTTTGACATTTGAAAGCGCCATTTTGGAAATGAGTTGAATTATGGCAAGCATGGTGACGTGACCACTTTTTATGTGACATCACACCTGTATGCTATGCCCAGTCTTCCGGTGTTTCAATTTGAAGAAATAGCATTTTTAAGATACGCCCCCTAAAAAAGGATCCTTTTTTCCTTCTATTTTAAAATGTAGTCGACCACCTTAAGAGAGATGCGATTGCACTTAGTTCTACAACCAACTATGAAACACAAGAATTTAATTGAATTTCAAAAATTGCTAGGCGGTAACTTCGACAAGCAATTCTTCTTTGAAACGATTCTTTTACGTATAATACTCTAAAACAAGTGCTAACACCATATAAAATTCTTCAAACGGTTTACATATTTCTTTTTCTAGGTTATCTTTAAAAATGCTTGAGAAGCTGCTTGACAGTGTTTACGATTACTGCTTTAAAACGCACCCTATTTAAACGTTTTCAGTTTTCATTTAGCTGTTGAATAAGTTTCATGTTGTTGATGTTCCAAAGAGATATATACCGTCTTTAATAAATGTATAAGAAAATGATAGAAAGGGCCGTCCTTGCCTTTGGATCATGTTTGTCCTGAGAACTTCTTTTGTCCAATAGCTTTATGCAATTGCCAAGGCATGACACTAAAAGCTTCATGCAAGAATCTTGCTTAAGATTCGCGAACCCTTTTACCGCTAAAAAAGCAGTTTTAAAAACGTTCGACGTTGTAGTACTTACAAGAGCTGCGTGGGTTTTGCGCGTGCGCCAACTCAACTTATCTCTTCCCACGATTGTTATCTGAAAAAAGGCCATTCGCGTTATTATAACGTTTACTAAAGCCGTGGCTACACGGTGCAACATTGCCTGCAACGTTGCGCGCAACGGGAGAATTTCATCGTGTAGCCACCTTTGAAATCGTTGCACGCAAGGTTGCGTGAAGTAGAAACCGATCCTACTCCTGCAACATTGCATGCAGCGGTTTCACCGTGTGGTTACACGAAGGGTTTCAGTTTTAAGCAACGTTGCATGCAATGTTGCACCATGTAGCCGCGGCTGAAGACTTGAGGGTTACTTAAGAAAACTGAATTAGTTGCAGCTGTTGTTTTAAGGAATTATGTGGATAAGTGTATAAAGTACAAACGCAGGACCGAAGATAAACATTTCGTAAATAAGTCACAATTGTGGAATAATTCACATTTACTTCAACAAAAATTACACATGGTTGCGAACACTTAATCAACCTCTACTCTAAGTTTGATAGCATTTACCTGCAAGTCAAAACTGTTCCCAGAGTAGCTAAGCACACGGTACAACGCACAAAAGTCTTTTAGACCAAATTTGGCGTAAAGTAGTGATCGCATCTATAATGTTGATTGAAAATGACAACAACAACAAAGGCAGCAATGACAAACAGTGATAAAGCAGTACAATGGTAGTGACAGAGACGATGATAGCTGTAGCTACTGTGACAGTGAAAGTATCCATACTACAAATCAGCTGCTTATAAATCCAATTCTAGTTGTTTTAAGCGGAAATTAAGGATACTTTGCCTCTTGTCAGAACTTTATAATTCAAGCCTCTCCTCTTCCCTGAAGTTGGTTTTCAACCGAGAACGTTCAGAAACTTTTTAAAAAATTTTACCGCGCCTTTTATATATTTTAATACCTTTTAATAGCGTTTTATGTCTAACAAGCCTCTTGTATTGCAACAACAAAGCCAGTTATAGCAAGAGAAGGCCATAACTTACGCTGCGTGCCTGTGCAGTCATACATCAGCTCAACCTGGCGCAGATCTCCGGCGCTTAGTCTTTCTGGCACGGTATTAGTGAGTGAACCACCTCCCACTTTCGTCATAGTAGGTCGGTGCCAGGCTACGGCTCCTTGTCTGGGAGTGTAGTGCATCACGGAGTGATAGTCATAGCGTTGCCTTCGATAATCGACGTATCTAGGGTCAGCTTTTGTAAATTCCCCTTCAGCTCCTGATTATATAAAGAAAAAGAAAACAGGTTTCCTGTGAGGTGATGGGTTTTACTGATTAAAATGTTGGAGTGATTTCTTAAAAATATTATTCATTTTTGACAAATTATAGTAGAAATCAAGTCACTGTCTATTGCAAATGGTTATTTCTGATTGGCTACCGTACACATTTTCTATCAGGTGATTGGTAGCCTATCTGAAGTCCGTTACAGTTCCAAGTTTTCATTTGTTTCTGAGGACTTTTGAAGCTTCTAACCAACAAAACATTTCCAGGAAAAACGAAGGCAGAAACAAAATATGAAGTAAAAGTTTTCGGAGGAAAAAAAATGTTTGAGGCATCAATTGAACGCATTGTACTCAAAAGACTGCCGAGCCCATCTTTACACTAACACTGTTTATTTAAAACTTTAACTTTATTCACTAAAAAGTATTGTATTTTTGTTGGCTATGTTGAGCTTGAAATTTCCACTAAAAAAATTAGAATGCTCGCTCTCAATTTCTGTCGGAAATTGAAAGAATGACTCCGGGCTCGTCTCGTTAGTTTGTCAGTCGATGGAAATTTCGAGCTCGTATTTTAATTGTTAAATTAAGACCGTTTGTGGCATAGATTTACCAGCTACAATGTTGTTCTTGTTTATCTTGACGTATCTGTTCCTGTCAGGACGGACGTGCTCGTGAAAAAAACCAACAGTGTGACCAATTTCGTGGACAATTTTGCCAGCTGTGCACCAACGATTCCGGTTTGCTTGGTTCCAGGTTCTGCAGAAATCATTGAAATATACACCAAGCAGTCTAGATGAGATCAATTTTCTTTAAAACATATAGGCTCTCGAATCTTATCTTACGGTCTTTCTCAAATGCAAAGAAAGAACATTAGGCCGTTTTAGTTTAAGTTCTCGTTGTCTTAAACTAGTGTTGAAAATTTCAGTCATCCTGCAGTCTTCCTCAGTTTGAGGAAGCTATAGAATGACAGTCGAAAGCATATAATTTAAAGCCATTTTATCAAGAGATTGTTTTTATACATTTTTAAATTATGGTTTTACCCATTTTTTCCCATTTTCTAGCCTAGATATGGTTGAATGGAGTTTATAAACCTAGCTCTCTCGTTTACCATTTTAGAAATTGTATAAACACTTGAAGAGTCCGTAACCCAGCCCTTTGACTACAAAGGATTTTAAATAAAGCTATCGTATCAATCTATCATCTATCTATCTATCTATCTATCTATCTATCTATCTATCTATCTATTTATCCATCTATCTAAATGTTTTTCCTTTATGATTATATCGCTAAACCACATTTTGTGTGCAGACCTTTTTCGCCCAATGTAAGCGCATCTACAGCACAAGTGGATACCAGATCTCTGGTATCTGGATGCTGGATGCTTAAATCGTAGATTCCGTGGATGCTGGGTGCGTTCCTTGTTGTGGATGCAGCCTATTTCTGGATTCTGGATGCCTTGCCAGTGTATGTTGGATCCCGATCGCTCTGATACTCTGGATACTGGATGCCTTCCCAGGGGATGTGGGATCCCAATCGCTCTGATGTTCTGGATGCTGCATACCTTGCCAGTGGATGTCAGATCCCGACCGCTCTGATGCTCTGGATGCTGGATGCCTTGCCAGTGAATGTCGGATCTCGATCGCTATGATAATCTGGATGTTGGATGCCTTGCCAGTAGATGTCGAATCCCAATCGCTCTGATGCTCTGGATGCTGGGTGCTAGAGCTAAAAAGCTTTGGATGCTGGATGTTGTATACTCTTAAATGGGGTGAGAACTTTATTTCGATAATAGCGTTCCAGCAGACTACATAATGTTTCTTATTCTAAATATTTACAACGATTCTGGGATTACTTACTCTCCTCGTTTTTTTCTCTGCCCAATCCAGATGTACTGCTTTTTACCAGTCCAACCTACAGTGGCTCTGCACGCGCTGTAACAGAGCTTAACCGGTCAGCTTGAAATATATATTAATTAGCATCTAACTTCTCCTTACGCTTATAAACAAGGTTTGGTCAATGAAAAAGTTTCTCCAGATGAGTTGTAATTTTACAAAAAAGTGTGTGAGTATGACTTATGCAAAATTCTTATCGCAGATCATAAACGTATCATCATCATCACATAACTTTTTTAATCTTTTTTTTTCTTGAGACAGTGAAGTAATACTGGATCTGCAAACGTATCCAACTTTGGCTTAGGTTTCTTGGATTTTTTTCCTCTTAATACTTCGTTCGTTCAGGCTTATTTGGAATAGGAACACTTTGATTTTGAATGGCTAATTATATTTAGACTTACTCTGAAACCAGTTTACAATAAAAACGCTTCCACTCATTCTGTTCTTAATATCAGAATAGCCGGAATAATGACGTCACACGCACAAAACTGAAAGGCTACAGCAACAGTTTATAAAACAAAGTTTTCTCTACAGTAAACGTCGCTGTGGCTTCTTTTTCAAGAATTCCGCTGACCCGTAGTCGACTTTTGCTGCGCGCGTTCAATGATTTCTTAGAATACAGTTCGCTCAAATAATTAAGATCGTGAAAATCAGAATAAATCCAAAATGTACTCCGGAATGGGCTCCAGCTAATATTCCCTAATTAGGACAGTATCTACAAATCCTATTTCAAGTATGAAGAATAAATCTTTACAATAATCACGACCATACCCTCTTGCGTCATCATACTTGATCTCAACCCAATACTTGTCACGTGGTCGCTTCCTCCTAAACCTAATGCACGTTTTATCTTCCCAGTGTTTAATGGCATCGTAAGTTATGCTCTTGCCGTACGAATCTGTTACAAAGACAACAAAAATGAGTCTGGTGAACCAACTTGAGACCTCTGCTTTAAAATGCTATGTTTTTTTCCCAGAATAAAAATACAAACCAGTTTGTCTAAAAGTTTCTTATCAAAATATATACCATGTTACAAATATCAGTATCAGGACAACATTTTTTGTAAGTTTCCAGGCCAAGCCTAGTTGTCCTTACAATCAACGACAAAACTATCAGCAGGCGTATATCTGTTTCATAGGTCGCTTTTTCGAATTCCACTGGGGTCAGACATTTGTTGGGGTCTTTTATGATGCTGTAGATCGGCAAAACTTGAATTATTTCTCATTTCCTGTTACAACGCCAAACTTGAAGCTCTATCTTATATCTTGAATGCCGTCTTCTTAATTGATTGTATTTCTATAATCTACGAAGCGGATTTTAAGGCTCAAGTTATCAGTCCCTTTAGGGGAAAGGCCAAGCCCGTCTGAAACAGGGGCAATGGGGGGGGGAAGGGGAGGCGTTTTGCTGCAGCCCCCCAAATAGTTTTCTCGTCATTCACAGTTTCCATGTTAGATTGGTTTTGAATCTACTGAATACCGACTGCACTTGTATGCTAGCTATGCTCAATTTCGTTCCAACGGGCCAGAAGAAACTGTGAAAAAATTATTTAGCTTCTTTGCTGTCACTGAATCCAAAATTGATTGGAGTAAATCGGCAATAAAAGGTCTACTGTCGAAACGTCAGCACCTCAAAACTAACAAAGTTTCTTAGAAATATTATGATATGATATGCATATAGGCTTTCGCGTTTAGAATGTATTAATCATATGCCAGATGGCTCTGCATGAGCGTCCAGATCTTTACTCGCTGTTTATTCACTTGTAAAAAAATGAAACAACAAATGTTTAACTTGTATATGATGGAGATGACGGGTTTGACTGTATGTACAGAAACAATTATACAGTCAAACCCTTCAAGACTGACACCCAGATAAGACGGATGCCTCTATAAAACGGACCCAAATCTTGATCCCTGCCGTGAGTTTTGTCACTCCTTTTTTAAGACTCTATAATACAGACACCTCTACAAAACCGACAGTTGAGACTGGTCCCGAGGGTGTCCGTCTTAGAGGGGTTTGCTTGTAATTCATGCCAACCACCCCCTCCCCACCACAACCTTGATTATCCCATAAACTCCCCCCCCCCCTCCCTCCCCCAGAAAAAGACAGTTAAAAAGCAAGTTTTGTTTTTAAAAAACGCGTACCCACAGTTCTCTCAAACTCGAAAGGTATCACTCCTCCAGGCCAAATCCACCAGTTTTTCAAGGCGGCGCGGCGGGTTCGTTTAGAGCCTAGTGAATCCCAGAACACCTTCTGCTCTCTAGTTAGGACCATGTCTTCCACATCGTAACCCTGCTGTTCATAGGCTGTGCTTTTTTCTGAAAACATGATCGAGTGTATTGATCAAAGCTTATTTTTTAAGTTCCAGATGAAAAGTAGAACCCTTTAATAACAGTAATTTTCGAAAATAAAACCTTTCCTCGCCGTTCCTGTTACGTTTTTTAGACTTGAAGCATGCAATAATGACGTAGCACGAGGCATGAAGCAAAGACAATCTTTTTTATTTCAAAAAATTAATTTCTTGCTACAATAGTAACATTGTTATAATTTTAATCAATGAATTATTCGCTTGAAATTGTTTGAAATAAAAATTTTATGACTTTTTTAAACAGAAGTTGATTTTTTTAAACAAAAGCCACATAACTAACTGCTGCTACGTCACAGGTTACCAGTCCCCGACCTGCCCGGTCAAAATTTACATTTAAATCTTTTTTTGATTAAGAAGCATACTTAGACGTGCAAATTTTCTTTGGCTATTCGAATTCTGAGTTCAAGATGACAACAGCTCTAATCCTAAAAGTAAAACGCTAAAAGTGTCAAGTTTCCACGTTTAATTGCCTGATTCGTTTCTAAGAAAAGCTGATTCTTATGATAATTTTTTGCTTTATTCAATATGAATAACGCCACAAACTACAAGTATTTGATTTCAATGAAGAAAAGTGATCAGAAAATACTTTTTAGAGAGATATCCATTTAGTAATGATCCGCATATGAGCTAAGTTGAAAACAATGGCGCTGCGAAAATTTGTGCTGTCCTATTTCCCCCGGCTGAAGTTCCTTAAACGTGGCCAAAACATGGGGAAAAATCACTGGTACTAAGAACAAAAAGGTCGCTTGACCAATCAGATTTGCGAAATTGTCTAAAACTAATCTATTAAAGGTTTCGCACATTTTTGCTTACCATATTCGGAGTTTCCTAGTTCTTACTCGGATCATTTCACTTAACAGCTTGGACTAAACGTAACAGAAAACCTCCTGTTGCATTATAGTGTGTGCGCATGCTCGGATCATGAGTTTGTGAGATGTCTAACAGCCAAGTGTGAGGTCCCGGATTTCATCTCAAGCTTGGCCAACATTTATGCAGCCTTATCTAGCCATATCGTCAAGGACCTTTTAATCCGTTGGTCTATTCTCTCGTCTTCAAAAGAAGCAACACACTAAACGACAAGAGCAGGGTTTTGACCAGGTTTGCTGGTCTACACTTATAGTTTATGATCGTAGGGGGGGGGAAGGGTGGGAGGGCGTTTTTCTCTAGAAACTCTTTAAACTGTGCGGCAGCTAATGATGCCTTTGTAAAGTCTGCCATCTAGTACCATAGCGTCGCTGTAAAAAAAACCGTTTAGGAAAAAGGTCAAAACAATGGTACTTCCTAGGAACCCAATTTAGGGGGTGGGGTATTGTGTGCCACCACCCACCACCTTTTTTCAAAAATGCTGAATTCCAGGAGCAAATATCATGTTCAATAAAACAGATTTGGATAAAGTGCTTCCAACAACGCCTTCTTTGTGGACAGAGGAGTCCATAATACAGTAAAAACCAATACCCCTAATTCAGGTTTTGAGAAATTGAGCTCTGAAAAAGTGGGAAGGGGTGGGGTAGGGGGGATATGCCGCCACCCACCACCTCCCTCGACAAAATTGGGTTCCTTAAAAATACCATTGTTTTGACTTCTTCCCTTAGTTCAGCTTCTGGCAGTCTCCAAACCCACCTATTTGAAAAGAAATTACTTTCCATAAAACAACCCCTAACTCCCAAAGGCCTAGGTACTTTGCCAAATTCTAACCCCCAACCGTCATATGTACTAATGGCAGTTAGGCTGGTGAAGGGAGGGGGGGGGAGTATTTACATTTTGGTGACCGGTGGAAGACTAGAACTCAGGACTGCTCGGTCTCATTTCTTGCTTTTATGGACTCTGCGCTCTAACACTCAACTCACCCAAGTTTGCACACAGTACAACCGCTGACAGCAGGGCAGTGACAAACAGTGGAGTCATTTTGCCACGAACTCACGACACCTGTAAATTCGCGAGAGAAGCGTTAGGAACCTGAAATTTCACCTGCTTGTTCGGCTCTGCTGCTCTCTGTTAAATCAAAAAGGCTAAACTTAACTAAACCTAATTTAACGCACAAGAAATCATTTCATATGAAAGCTTTTATAAAAAGGGCCTGACAATTAAAATTCAGGAAAATTTGTAAGTTATCTACCGTGCAGTTTTTTAAACAAAAAGCTGTTGCGAATGAGACAGAAAAAATACTGTCTGTTTTTTAATAACATGCAGGTATATATTACACCAAATATGCTTAGACAAATACAACTAAGGTAACACAGAAGAATAGTTTGAGGAAACTGGGGATTACAAAAGTTGTTCATCACAAGAAGCAAATATAATACTTTTAAAGCGTTATAGAATCTAAAAATTGAGATTAAGAGAACAATCTGAGAGTTATGAAACTAAAATTGTCCAATATAGGGCCCCACTAGGTTAACCAAGAATAAAGTTCGAAATCTTGTTTCGTAGTAGCTATTCATTCGTTCTGCTAGCCGAACTGTTCAGTTTGTGCAAGGCGTGTCGGCGAGATTCATGGGTATCTCGAATCAAAAAGAAAAAAAATAAAGTGGAGTGGTGCTTTTAAAGTGCCTATGAAGCGAAAAATGTTATTATTTCCGTGGATAGACCTTGCCAAATGAGGAATAAGGGTGAAAAAAAATGTTCCAAATATTTTATGGTTCTTGAATATTAACATTTAAAGTTCACAACTGATGACGTAATTTGGGGTTCCAAAAAAATTTG
>JAOBAT010122397.1:0-13302 GCA_026413305.1 Hydrozoanthus tunicans
CGTTATCAATGTAATGCTGGCTGACCCAGCAATTCAGGTTATGACCTGCAAGTGGGTTAAATAAACAAACATTCAATCTGCTATGCTATGTTATAATCTGCTTTGCTATGCTATAATCTGCTTTGCTATGCTATAATCTGCTGTGCTATGCTATAATCTGCTATGCTATGCTATAACCTGCTATGCTATGCTATAATCTGCTATGCTATGCTATGATAGGTTATGCCATGCTTTCCTATATGTTATGCTCACTATACTACACAATGCAACGCCGTGCTGCATGCTATGCTGTTATGTTATGTTTGACTGCACTATGCACGTATGTTACCCATCGTTCAACGTCAAAGACTCTCCCGGTTTTAACAAATGCATAAAAATTTTATTGTATTCCTTTGAAAAAGCAAATGAAGGTGGTCCTCACGAACTCCGTAATAAGAAAAGCAGAGCTGTGGTAACTACCGTACTCCCCGGTGAAGTACGACTTGGTTATGACACACAGTCATCAAGCAACACTGGCCGCGGTCTGCGCATGTCCAAGCCCGAACTTTCGATTCCGGGTCGTAATTCACGTGACGACAAGCAAAACCTTTGGATGTTCAAGAACAAGGAAACAGGGAACATTTTGCGATTCGCAGACAGGGTGAGAGTTTCTTAGTTGTTCTTGGCAATCTGAACAAAAAACAAAAGGACGGTTTCCTTCCACAGCAAATTAATAACCTCTCGCAAGACCAGAGATTGTTCTAATGTAAGTTGAAGTAGATGCGCGATAACTTTTAAGTAATGTGTTAAAAATACATACAGCATTCAGCCTTTCTCGCCCCGTGGCCTCGTGGCTCTTTTACCACTCTTATATTGCGGTCGCGAGGCATAAGAGACATAAGGAAGGATCTAAGGTGTTTAACTAACTGTACGGGCGATCGAATAACGGGGTAAATAAAGTATTTAAATATGGCTCTTGGAGGGAAAAAAACACTTTGACTATAGCGGTCTGTATGATAAATTACGGACCTCAATTGACTAATCATTGTTCGATTATGTAATAAGTTCAATTACCTGTTCTAATCTTCAGCTCTACAAATGGCAAAACACTGGGCAGGCAACATATCATCTTCTGCTAAAACTACTCTTTTTCGTTTCTCCAGGGACTGTGCAAGTCAGATATCTGCCAATTTCGAAAAGCAAGAAGCCTGGAAAACCTTACGGATCAAGGTAGCCACGTTCATTCTAAGGAAAAATCACAGACCTACGGGACGTGCGGAAAGACTTCCAAAATATTTTCATTTGAACGCCGACTACCGAAAAATTTGAACGCACAAGTTTCTGTCGAGCTCAAAGTGATGGTAAAGGAAGAAAACGCGACACGGCACTTTAGAAACAAATCGCTGTAACTCAAAACACAACTTTCCAATTCTGGAAATTTGTTTATTTTAGTGTACAATTTTAATACTTGCAAAGGGAATAGATATATAAGACAGTAAATTTACGAATCAGTAAGTATATAGCTGAACATGGAGAAATGAAAACAAAATTGTTTTAATCGTTTCAATTTCGAACCATGAATGACTCGAGGTGATTGTTGTATTATCGTCTTGTGAAAAAATAAATTGAAACAAAGTTGCATCAGTTGTTGAAGGCATAAGTTCATAGTGCGGGAGGCCAGAGTTATATTCCGGCTGGCGCCAGGTACTGTGACTTAATGGTAAGGCGTTGACGTCTCCTCGGATAATAACAATAATAATAATAACAATAATAATAATAATAATAATAATAATAATAATAATAATAACAATAATAATAATAATAATAATAATATTATCTAGCGAGCTAATCGCCCTTACTTGCAGTCATGGACTGAATTGCGAAGGACGCAGCTCAACTGCCTCGGAGCCAGATTGAGATCGACAAATCTCAGCCCACATGCGGAAACCAGGACTCGATCGGGTCCACAGTGGTGGGAAGCACGATCGCTAACCGCTCGGCCATCCTGACATTAAACTCGACCTTGCAATTGTATCGGGTAACTTATCGATAGAAGAGTTGAATAATCCCCATAAACCGAGGTCTGAAGGCCATCTATATTAACTTTTACAAACACAGTATAGTTCGCTGCTGGGACTGTTTGTGTCGTCCTGCATGTTCGCGTATTTACTGCTCAAAAGGACGATAATGTCCTTATATCATCTCCCAACTGCTACCATAAACCTCATGTTTTCATTCTTAATAAATAACGCCTTTAAATTGTCTGATCGACAATGTAAGACGGCGACACGACAAAAAATGTATTCCGTATTTGGCGGAGTCGCGCAGCAAAGGATACCAAGACCTGCATTGATTTTCCGATACGTCCAAAAGACTGTTTCTAGGACCGAAGCTGGTTGTTCTTATTTAATTTTTGTCCGATTTTAGGCTGAAAATATTCTTACGAATACTCTTAGTTTCGGGAAGGTCGGTGACATGGAATTTCGTTTTTAAAATGGCTGTGGTAACAAATATCATCAACGAGTTGCCATAGATCGGTAGCATTTGGTCCCGAAGGGGGGGGGGGGGGGGTAATTTGGGGTCAAAAGGGTAGGGATGACCGTCAAAAAAAGTCCCCAAAATACCCTAGATTAAAATTTACCTATGGCTGTAATTGTTCAGTTTGACGGCTACAGAGGTCCATCCATGAGTGATACTGTGCCATCATGTGTTCCTATCTGTCCAATATCTGTTACAGCTCAGCCACTAGATGGTGTTCATGAAAGACAACAACTACCATTAAGGTTTGGCTCTGCTCGGGCAATCCACAAAAGTCCAGGGCTTACATTGTCAAAAGCATGGATAGATATTGGCAACTCTGAGAGAACTCCTAGAGTGTCATTTGTTGCATCTTTTGTTATTGTCCGGATGGCATATATGAGAGATTGACTAGCCTAAAATTATCTACAGGATTACAGTAAAGGCTTCATGAAGCTAGGTTAGATCTAATTGCACATGCAACATCTAGTGCATTTAAATACAACAATCATACATACATGCATGCACTATTGCCTATCAAGAAATCTTCAACTTCAGACAAGAAGTTCTTCAAATGCTTACTACAATGTCAAGACAGCAGCACCTAGGGAATCTGCTTCATTCGAAATAAGTTCTCTGAAATGAAAGTAATTCAACAGTCGAAGACCCCATTTCCAACCACTATCATCTGATAGAAACAGTAACATAGTAATCACAAAACACCAGTTCACAGTTTTCAGTGTTGAATAAAGAAAACCTCCAATTTATATTTAACGAGCAACTGTCCTCTAAAACCACATCAACTTTGCCAAAATTAGCTCAAGATCAACTCGTTACAATGAAAGTGTAAAGATACACACTTCGAACATCAATGAATTCTCACAGAATTTGGTTGATGGGGAAATAACTCTGGCACGTGAGATGTACAAGGATCGCTACAGTCTTTTATTCCTCTCGGTGCTGTGGTCTTGCATGTGGTTACGCTAAGCTCAGTGTGACTTACGGCCTGAAGAACTCGTTTTTTCGTGTTTACAGGAAGTGATATCTGCTTTCAAAGTACGTTAACGAGCCAACAGTGCCAGCTAATTATCATATTGCGGTTAACGAAAATCTAAATGTTATCTTAATACACCATAATTAAACTTAAGTTGCGGATGTTCCTACTTGAAACTCATTTTCGCCAACTCCCTGAAGGTGGCAAATTTAAGCGCAATATGCCACTTCCGTTTTGCATATTAATGAAAACTTAATAAAATGAGTATTGTTATTAGGGTCAAAATAAATGAGTACATGCGAGTTATACCAATTCTAATAAATGGTTTGTTACAAAAGCCCAGGTTGCAGCAGTGTCCCCAGTGAAATCACAGAAAACCAAATACGGTTCACTACGTAAATTATAAGTCACAATCGCAGACAAATCAAACTCGTTCTGTGGGAAGAGCACGATGGCAGTCTTGAGCTAAACAAGACATACAAGTTAAAGAACATAAAAGTCAAATCATCAAAAGATGGTAGGTACCTTAACACTTCAAAACATGAATTGTTAGCTGTCGAAGAAACAGAACCATTTCAAGAACCATGTGTTGTTGTTCAACATGAACAACAATACAAACCAACACTATCTGCGGTGATCAATAACGGTGATCTAGGAGACTGCACAAACTGCAAAATGACACAGTTGTTGGATCTTTGTAAGCACAAGTGGTACCTTCGTCTTTCTTCTCCAAGATATGTCAGACAACAACCACAAATTACGCCTTGGCTTTTGCAATGAACAAGTCACTATCCTGTTCTTGTTGCTCCAAGTGGACCGGTTCTCAACGATGCCAATGTGCAAGAATTGGCAGTTGCATTATTAAAAGCCAACAAACCAATCTCAGTCACCTTTGATAAGTACACTTTCAAGGTACATGAGATCCCAACCTCACAAGACCAGAAACAATCCCAAAGAAGCTCAAACTTTTAATCAGAAAAACTAATACTTTCAAGTTACCATCAGTCAACAGAAGCTTGTAATAACAGCAGACGAACACATATGAACTGTATAACAAGAACTTGTTTCATTGCAAACACTAGTTCTGTTATCGAATCCAAACGAACTTGTTACACTGGCTTTTTAAAATGTTGAGTGTAAAATTACCACGAAGAAAACATCCCTCATACAATCCTTAAAAAAACTACATCACTCAAAAAAACACACACTTGCTTGTGTCAAAAATACATTATTACATGCAAGTACAGCAATTGATGTTTAATAACTTTGCATCGTCTGCACAGGGTAAACTTAAAAAATATACACTCACTTAGTTTACAACTATAGAGAGCAACATCTTCATAAGAAATTCTAGTTGTGCTACTACAATTTCCGTTTAACATATTCAGGTTAACCTAAGAGTACAAACAGAGTTGAATGAACAAAACTCTATCAATAAGATATTCCAAAAATCATTCTATAATGTCAAAAACTTGTATTTGTAGCTATTGTAAAAGAATATATAGTTGAAGTTCATTAACCCCAAAAAAGCTGAACAAGTTAAACATAATTAACAGAAACAAGTGAACTCGATTCGAACAGACGTACCCAATAGAAATAGTACTGTTAAAACTATAAAGTCATGAACACTAGCATATATTATCTTTAAAAACATTACTGTTCCCTGAAAAACCACATCTTTTTTTATCACTACCTCTCTGATAAAACAAACAAGTTCAATACATTTAACAACTTTATCAATTTGACCCTAAACTGATTGTCTGACAAAGAAGAGCTCTCTCGATTCATCTAAGCCCCTTTGACCAGCGGTCGCAAAACGAGCGACCCTGGAAAGATCCGATTGAGGAGCAATTTTGATTGCTTTTCGGAAAACAATGCATATCAAAGGTTTTTATTCACTATTTTTACAATGAGTGTACAAAAATTAACATAAAAATGAGATATATCTGGAGCAGACAAAATTACCAGGCAATTAAGTTGTTGTCTCTGCACCTTAGAACTGCGCCCCTGAACTACTCTTCTTACAATACATAATAAAAAAAACTTTAAACCAAGCTCGCAGCTTTTTACCTTACCATTGGTAACTTCTATTTTCGGTTTACATTTTGAAAGTTTTAATTGCAGCATAACAGAAATATGCCAACATTTGCTCACCGCCCTAAGTGGTTTCCGCTCAGTTGAGCTCTCTTGCTGTTTGTCAGTAACTCGCACAGAATTCGTCTTTGTAAACTTCTCCCGTATTTATTTCGATGCTCTTAGTTTTAAATAACGGTCACAGTAAACGATCGTTGCTTTGTGGTGTGTTCATATTCAGAGCTGGGCGAATTAGTTGGGGATTTTATGGGGGTTTTAAGAAGGGTTTTGCGGATCTGGCTGCAAGGATTCGGGCAATAGTCACTTCACTTCACTTCACTTTATTTTATTGTTACAAGTGTAACGACTCATTGTCGAATTGTTGACTATTGAACTTTATTTCGTCTTCCTGTAGTTCGAGATACACGGGATCGTTTACCGTATGGCCTATACAGGCCGACAAATGACTGGCTCGCCAAAGGTTGATTGAGAACTGTGGCCTCGGTGATTAGTGCGGTCTTGCTTTCTGTTTCTGCTGGTTGTAGTCGGTTTTCCGTACTACTTTCCAAACGTCCACAGAAAACTCGACCAACACCGAAGACCAAGATGTTCTCTTCACAAAAGGGAAACCAGGAGTGAGTTAATTGATGGTTACATTGAGCTATATATCGGTTCCAAAACAAAGAACTTTTGAACAAAAGCTCACAGCGTGGTCAAACAAAAGATCTTTAAAACAATGTTTTAACCAACCCTAAAGTTTGCTACGTGACACAAGTTATAAATTACATAATATTTCATATTCATTGGATAGTGGCTTAATAGGAGAGAGAAAGATTTATTACCTCGCTCCTCTCCGGCATTATTCTATTTTTCTACATTTCGAGCAGAATGTAGCCGGATTATTCTTCTTTTAAGTAAGATCTGGATGAAGGAACCCTGTCAATTAGTCAGATTAAAAGCCAATATACGAAACGGTCGACTGAGTTCGTAATTGCCACGAATACATCATACGCTTTTCTTCTGGGTTAAACACCACTGATAATATAACAGAAACGTTATACGCATCAAGAACCAAACTGTTCTGGTGCTGCCAGGAAAAAAAATCAGATGCACAAAAGGTGAACTCACCTGGGTATGGTGTTAAGATCTAGGGATTACATTCGAATGCCCAGTCCACAAAGAAAGATGTCCATAATTATATAGCATCAAGATTCAGTTTGAAAATTTCATTTTCCTCAAGTTTGTCCGAAAGACCCCGTTTTATTGGATTGTGGCTTAATGAATATCTACCTCGCGCCTTGCTCGATAGAAATTCTGCCACTATCCACCTCAATTGAAATAGAACAAGTAACAGTTTGTTCGTTTTGTTTGGAAGTTTAGCCGTCTTCCACTACCACTTGACGAACCATTTGGCACATAATAAATTCGACCAATTTTAGAACACAAAATCTCCCATGGTATTTTAACGCTAGTTAAAGCTTAGAAGCATATATTTCTTGTGTTGAAATATCTAGCATGGCACGCAAATACAATAAAATAGTTCACCATAGGGATACATAGCCACTGAATTTTTCTTACAATGCTTGTGAAGACAGTCAAATAAGAATTTGGCCATTGGATCAAGTATATAAAAAGCTAATCCTAGTGTGATTTCATGTTGGTATATTTTATTTGGTTTGTTTTAGTGGTATATATAAAATGACTATCATAAAGACTATGTCAGCCTTCTATATGTACATAACTACAGTGAAAAAGATTGCTATCATAACTATGGCAATGACATAATGTCAATATACTTAAATACGGCAAACTTCGTTTGGAGTTTGTCTTAACACATCGATTTCCTTAAACCTAAACCTTTAAAGAAATTTCCCAAATTCGAACCAAAAGACAAAGCAACCAGAAGGCTTTAGATGCGCTAAACTTTAATCTTAGCTAGCAAACTACCCGACTAAGAACCCATTTTGAGGGAGATAAAGTTATTTCTTGGTTATGTGAGACAAATGATATTCTAATGCAGCCGATTCGCTCCTGAACTAAAAGTTTCAAGGTTGAAGCTGCGTTATGGGTCTGAAAGCTGATGTTTCGAGCGTTAGCCCTAATCGCCAGTGCATCAGCTATCTAAAAAATCTACCGCAAAACTGACATTCTAATGCTGTTGTTGCGGCGATTAAAGCGACGGTGCATAAGCGTCTATCTATACTCAGATTTGATTTACCGAGGGAAGTTGAAAAATACTTGGGGTTAACATTGAAGTCAATATACGAGGCAAATCCAATTTCGAGTTAGCCGGGAATTAAAGTTATAAGGGAATCGAGTTATGCCTTTTGCGTGTGCTTAAATTTTTAGAACTTAGCATGAAAGTTAAATAGCTATTTTAATTGATACAGCTTCCATTGGCTAAAAATGTTTGAAGGGGTTAATTATGGCTAGTGAAAAAGATGAGATTGAGAACAAAAAAATTCGCTACGAAGGTTATAGTATAAAACAAAAATCCCTGATTAATCTATCGGTTAAACTGTTGCTTTAAAAGTGTTAAAACACTTCTCTTTTTGCGCCGATAATTTCTCGAAGCACAAGTATCTGACTAATCATAAATAATAAAATGAATATAAAAAACAAGGGAAGGCGAATTTTCATGGCTTAAAAATAAAAACCTCCTTTAAACAAAGAAGATATGAACTAAGGAGGTAGAAAAAAAATTATGTTAAACTCGTAATTCAGTCGCCTCAATCATGTCGGGTAATAATCAACAAAATCATCAAGGCACCGAAAAGCCTCTGTTAATCTTTATGTTATTTCTATATTGCTCAAGACGGCCAATACATGTCAGGCGAGAGTGCACGTGATCACTTTGTTAACGGCAAGAATTCTAGAGTTAGAGAGTACTGCGCTGTAGATGTGTTGACTGAGTTTAGTATCTGACTTATTGTTATGGAGAGCGTTGTATAGATTATGAATACTGAAAAGAAAATAATCTGCACAACGCTCTCCGTAACAATAAGTCAGATACTAAACTCAGTCAACACATCTACAATGCTGTACTCTCTAACTCAAGAATTCTTGTCGTTAACAACAATTTTAATCAACTTTGTTTTTTGGAGTCACTCTATATTAAAACTCGCAAGCCAAACCTAAACACTGGAATCAAAGCTACTAAAGAACTGGTACTGTTTGCTTAGAACTTTGTTTTGTTTTGTTTTGATTGTTTTAACTTGTTTTGTTATTTAGGAATGTTTTGCCTTGCTAATTTTCAATTTTCAATTCCCTTGTTGATAACATCACTCATATAAACCACGCGAGCTTGTAATCGTGCATAGTTTGATAATGGTTTTGAATTAAACCGAAATATTACTAGTGTTATATTTCTTGTGGATTTGTCTTACTCAAATCTTGAGTACTTGTCCAAATGTTTTTCGGAGTTGTTTTCTTACTATACTTCTTACATTTGTCGGCTGGAAATGGTTTTACAGCTTCGTTTACTTATTTTGTGTCGCCTTACTTCGATGATAGCCCAGTATTAAAAACTTAGTTAGTGTTTTACGAGTGTTGCGTGTTTGAAATGGGATCGTTTGCAGCCATTGAGGCCCAGGCCTTCAGCATGCAACCTGTTTATTTAGCAGTCAAGACAAGTATCTTATTTTTAATCGCAAAAAGCTAAACACAGATTTGCCTGAGAGTCAAGATCAGATGATAATGGAATCTTTACGTTTTTCATGAAGAACTTCGGTTTTAACTACGGTGTTGTTCTTCATTGAAACAACTTGTGTGCGCAATTATAAATACACAAGCTTATGATTTCACGCTTGATTTAACAGATCAAGTATATTGCGATTTCTTTTCTACGAAAACAGAAATCTCGCACAGATTATTTCTTGTAATTAGTTACTTATTAATTTACTATTTATTTGTTTCTTGTATACAACAGCTTTTAAATGCGAATTTCGAAAAAAAATTCACTTTGGAAGCAGGTTTTGCCAAAGAGAAAGTTTTTTTATTGTTATTAAAAGCCAAAACCAAAAATCGGCAGTCTGACCATGTACGCCATGCGTACCTACTTTATTGAAAGGAGAGTGCTGCGAGTGGTCACGAATGTTTTGAAAACCGTGAAAGTTAAAGAAAGGGCGATGTTTGCTTATTGTGTTGACCATTAGAGTCAGCATTTGTAAATGATAAGTGTGACAAAGCTGAAAGACTCATAAAATGAGTACTTCCACTAACATCCAATTTAGCGTTTGACACGATAAAATTTGTTTAAACCTACAAAAATAAGCTCTCCTAAAAAATTTCACCACAAGACAATTTGAGCACGCTCTCGGTACGCGATCTCTCCCTCCAGTTCCAGCACAAGTCGAAACCACCTTGTCGGTACGCTTCGATAAAGAACAAGCAATCGATCAAGCTATCAATGCGCGAGTTCCCCCTCAAAAGAACAAGCTCTCCCTCAAACCTCACCACATTACGAGACAAAATTAAAGCACGTTGTAATCTCGTTCCCAGAGGCCGCGTTCCTTATGGCCAGCGCCTAGAAACGAAGCTCTGGTATAATCCATTTCAAAAACGAATCCGATTGGTTGCTTCTTTTACCGGAAGTAAACAAGCATTCTTTGCACGTGAAATCGAAAAAAAGGCTGAAAGAACGTCAAGAAAGTCAACGAATGCCCTCAAAACCAAGATATGTCGGGCCTGTTGTGAAATTATGACATCTTTAGACCATCCCGTGTCGTTTTTTATACAAACAATTAAAAGAAGAGAAGGAATGACAAAGCGTTCGCCGTCCGTGCTGCAGATTCGTCGATCTGTTTGCTTGAAAGCGACTAACTCAGTAATTGCTAAACTCGGTCCAAAGTCAAAACTTCCTTGTTTGTTTGCTGATACGATGCTATAAATGTTTTAAT
This sequence comes from Hydrozoanthus tunicans, assembly GCA_026413305.1. NCBI lineage: Eukaryota > Metazoa > Cnidaria > Anthozoa > Zoantharia > Hydrozoanthidae > Hydrozoanthus > Hydrozoanthus tunicans. The sequence goes on from JAOBAT010122397.1 coordinate 10,462, forward strand.
AATTCGATAATATAACTCACATTCACGAACTAAAGAACAAAACTGTATGTAGAGTTATGATGCAAACCAATTTTCCGTTTCTTGGCGCTGGCCATAAGGAACGCGGCTCTGGGAATGCCTGAAAATGCATCTTCATTGTTTGGGAGCTAGATTTCTGTTATTCGTTCCTTGAAGACGAACGTTTATAACAGATTCAATACAGTTTAAATCAACAACAGCATAAAGGAACACTTATTTGGCAGGTGTGTTTTCTACGGGCCAAATGAAAACGGACACGCGGAGCAAGAGAGAGCGTGACGATCATACAAGACAACCTCGGAACCGATCGACTGCGAATCAGTACAAATTTGTTACGAGAGTATATTTTAGAATTAAAACTAAATTTCTCAAGGCAGTTGAGGCGAAGGAGAGGAAAAATATAACCGTACAAAGAGGTCAGCTTTTGAAGTTCAGCTAGTTAACACTGCCTGTTGCTTCACAATAAACTACAAGAAGTCTGCGACAAGTGAGATGTTCTTTTGCAGCGCAGACGAAGGGGTCACTAGTTAACCGTGCCAGCCAACCATCCAGAGCAGGGGTTTAAGGCTTTGGAGACTGGCCGGCGAAAACTATTTATATACAGAGAAAGGAAGGGAGAAGCGTAAGCTGATTGGTTTAGCTAGAAAATGGAAGCAAAACTCTCAGATAAAGCCTGTTAGGATTATGATTGGGTTTTTTCGCTACAGGCCGGGCATGTTTAGTGTCATTCTGCATGTTCACGTATTAACTGCTCGAAAGGGCGATATTGTCCGTATAGCATCTTCCAACAATGTCTAAAATGTAACTTTTATCGAAATCCCCAGATTTCTTAATAGTAACACAATGAACCAAAAAAATGACGGTTAGTTAACTGGAAGAAAACACATTCCGTATTGGGCGGAGCCGCGCAGCAAACGAGTCCAATAAGTGAATATGTTTTGTACCAACACCGTCAATGTTTTGTGCTGTTGCCGTCGTAAAATCGCAATTACTTTTGAATAGCGATTCCAACCATTTTGCTCTTATTTTCAAATCCAAAAATTTTTGAAAATAAGAGGAATAAGTTTAATTCTTCTTACATGAATTATGTTTCGATGAGTTTGAGAACAACATTCTATAACTACCACAGGCTAACAAAACAACAGTTGATAAAGGATTAGTTACTACACTAAAAAAATATATATATAAAAATATATATAAAAAGGGTGTATTTAATTCCAACCAGGCAAAAGAATACTATCCAAGTTTTATAAAATGGTTTAACTCAAGAGTACAAATTCTATCTAAAAATATTATATTTTAAAGTAAGTGCATTCTGGATACATTTTACATACAAAATGCATGCACGATCGCTATATACTTTGGTTTCTTTATGGAAAGAGCGAAAGATAAATGTATGAGTAATAAAAGCAATGAATTCGCGTGTTGACAAAACTTGAACAGTAAATCAGTTTCAAGCTGATTTTAACAAACTCAGATACTACAAATACTTTACAGAATAGTTAAGTAATTAATTGTGCTCGACAGGAAAATGACGAAGGTGAAAAATTTGAGGAGGGGTAGTGGAGATTTTTGAGTCCCCGTTTCAAAGCAAATAGAATAAGGAACGTTGCGATTCCCTTCCAGCCCCGAAAAGTCAAAACAGCAAACCAAACATGAAACGATTGCTATTTTTTTCAATTCTAAACAAAAAGAAATAAAAAGTCTATTTACTCAATTACTTTTGTTAAATGTTAAGCTAGTCGTTAATTCAAAAAAAGTTTTCTTGGGGAAATTAAAAAAAAAGTTAAAAAAAATGCTTCCCCCACCCTTCTCCGAAGTCGCATACTTCCAAATGTCATAAAGTAAGATGACCAAGTAGTTTGCAATGGAAAGTGGCCCAGTTTTGTTCTTAATGAAGTATCCTTGACTGAAGTTTTAAAAATCAAGGAAACACACCAAGCTTCAAGAGAAATTACAGAATAGCCAAGGTGTGAGCTTTTTCTGTTTAACCACAATAAAGCAAAAAAAAATAGATATCTCAAAAGAAACTATCAATGGTGACCCGCTTGTTCTCGCCGGCTGTTCTTCCCCAAACTCTAGTACTTTGATATTCACCCGCAATGTTTCATCAAAAAGCAAATTTCTACATTCAATAATATGGGTTGCTAACTAAATAAGGGTAACAGCTATGGTTGCTAACCGAACGTGCAAATAAAAGGAACTTGAATTTACCATGATCACGTGCACTTTGTAAAGCTTTAAAAAATTAAAAACATACTTTCCAACACTAGTGGCTACACATGATGAGAATAAATGCCTTGAAACTAACTTGTTTTTGTTCTATTCCATTTCTGTTCACTAACCAGACCTCAGCCTTAAAAAAACTCAATAACAAAGCAATAATCTACAACTTATCCAAATAATGCCGCATCGAATATATCCAGCCTCCTTTGATTAAAGATGGACTTGAATTCTTTTATTCAACTGCAACGTAGTAAATGTTATAGTCTGAATGTAAGACAGTTAAGGAAATTCAACTTCTAGCGGCATGAACTTGAACAAGATACACTTAAAGTATAATTATGGAACTAATACAACACTTTAAGGTGCATATGAAGTATTTTTTACTTCCATGGATAGACCTTTGCCAAAATAAGTTATACCGGTGTTTGATCACCTAGAATCAAATTTTGATTTGATCAAGATGTCCACTTTCGGAACTTGTTTTATTCTAGCTTGTACTAGTAAGGCTTGTTTCACTCTGTTAGGCCCGGTTCAAACAGTCGCACTTTTGCCGTGTCGAATTCAATTCAGTCCTAGAATTCAATTAGATACGGCAGA
>JAOBAT010122408.1:0-36325 GCA_026413305.1 Hydrozoanthus tunicans
GGCGATGACAACGATAACGACGACGATGAAGACAACAACGACAATGCTACTACAAAAACAACGACCACGACAGCAACGACGAAGACGACAACGACAACAACAGCATTAAAACAACAACAAAGACGACAAAAAGAACAACAACAACGACAAAGGCGACGACAACAACAACTACATGGACGATGACGACGACGAGAACAACGCAACTAGAGTTCTACTGTTGCTCTAACACAAAATACTACTCACCAATGTTACAGTGTTTCTCTGATTTCCTGTTCCGACGTTCACAATAACATAGTCAAGCCTGAAAGATGAGAACAAACTTAGCTTTAAAGTCACTAGCCGCCACCAATTTCGAATAATACTTTTCTACCAGTGAATGATATAGGATCATATCAATTTTAGCACTTACAATGATACTATAAACCAGCAGCAAACACTTAAAGTAGTAAAAGGAGTTAAAAGTTAAGCTAACAGTTTTAGTATTGCAGTCGCTAAATCTTTACTAAAACACAAACGAGAAACGGGAAGTAAAACGCAAATCTAGTTACGTAGTTTAGGGAACGTTGTTTCTAATTACTTAAGAATTACCCTCTGTTTCTAATTAAAGCCCTAGTTTGAGAATGTTATTTCTAATTACTTAAGGGTTACCTTCTGTTTCTGAATAAAGCCCTAGGCCTTAGAAAAACGACTTTATTACTTATTATTATTGGCGACGAATACTTAAATAAACTAGTCTTGTTTACGGTTACATCTATTGCCTGTTTTTCCAATAACCTAAAGTTATACTAAAGTTACAAAGATTATTCTGCCCAGTTTATAGCAACCATGATTTAGTTTACTTCTTACTTTTGTTTCCCAGCTCGTACCCATTCCTTCGCCAGCTGTTTGCGTTCTTCTATAGTCATCACCAGTCCTTCACCAGTTGCTCCAGCCACTAAAGGAAGTCAATGTTGCGTGCACATGTTTCAAGAGGCAAAATTTAGCTCGTCAGGTGTTTCTTACTCGTTTCACCAGGCTAGTTTATAGAGATGTTTTTTCGTAGCTTAACCATTTAATATCCAGTTATCAGAAACATCGATATCTAACATGCTTAACGAAGTTTATTGAAATTTCAACCTCGACTATAGTTTTTTTTAGCGTTCTGATTGACTCACTAAAACTTGCGTATCAGCTCATATACTGAATCGGCCATATGTGGAAACTGACTGTGTCTATAGTGTTGCAAAACTGAAAGGTGGTTCTGAATAAGTTTTATATGTCATTTTCAAGTGCCGATTGCTTTGGAAAACGCAATAAACTTAATAAAACATTTATTCCATTCGCACTTGTTGGATATGATCATGAGATTATGTGTAGCCAACTCGGTGCTACGCACCTCTTTACAAAGATTATTTACTAGCTCATATCCAGTACTTGTTATTGGAACAATGGTTAATTATCAATTTGGCCACGAGTTCCCTAACTATCTTACCAAACACACCACGGACGTGGTTCCGCCTCAAGTGCTCGCTGTATTCGTCGATCACTTGCAAACTCAAGTCCCTGTCAAATTTAAACGCACACAAAGCATCGATCATAAGTTAAACCCTATCATGTCTTCTTAGCTGTCAGCAACCAAACCGTTCATGTATAAATTTTAGAACTTCAAATCCCAACTATCATACAAAAAAATCATCGTAGCAATGGCAAGTCATCAACATGAACGTGCAACACCATCATCTTTATCATCAACACGATCAAGTCATCATCACTATCAAGCAAGACCATTATCATGACCATGCATCTTCACCATCATCATCACTATCGCAAAGAAGTAATCATCTCAAGTTACCATCATTACCCCTATCAATTTACCATCATCTTTATCATCGTCATCACAATCATGGCATCATTGTCACTACTGTTGTCATTTCCATTATCACTACCAACATTTTGCAAGATTACTATCCGATGACCATCATCATCACCATCACAATGAAATCATCATAAGCAACATCAACGTGGTCTTTGTACTCATCATCAGGATACCACCTCACCAAAATAGATCAGTCGCGATCGCTTTGCTTTAAGGTTTATTTTCTTGTTTTGTTGTTATCAGTCACTACCAAAATCTTTGTTATTGTTGTAATCGTGATCATAGTCGTGGGCGTGGTCGCCGTCAATGTCGTTTTGTAGTACGTCAACAATGATAGATTTAAGGTGTTCATTGTGGAGCAATTTTCTAGGGTGTGCTTAAGATCGCTTTAACATATTGTCGTCGTCAATACGGTTTTTTTTTATCCTCGAACTCTTATGTAGGAAGTATGTTAACTTCCTTCTACCCACTCCCCTCCCCCCCCCCCCCGGCTTCTGCGATCCAGCTTACCCCTCAGAGTTGAATGGCGTCATTGGAGCTGCTATCAGGCCCTCGAACTGATGGAGAAGGTGAAAATGATTCAGTTTTGAATATTAACAGAGGGAAAAAAGGGAGCGCTCTGATCTAGGAGCATAAGCTGAATTGCCTTCAAACCCTTATCGTATGGTCGGTCCTTAAGGCAAGAGACACGCCCATGCCCCTTACGAACGAGATACAACGTTCCAGTGACGAAATTTGGCTTAGCTGTTTTTCTTGTAAACCCACACATCTATCATTGCGACCAAAGGTGTATGTTGAAGTTTATCTTCTTGACGAGAAAGAAAGACATTTGCTTGAAATTATTGAAATCCATTACAGTATATTACACACTGTGGTCGGCCGCGTTGATAGCGCGGCGCGGCCATTATTCCTTAGCCTGGGTGCAAGCAGCCGTGGGTAGCTGTTTTGACCTTGGTTGCAACGTTTATGGGTGTAGCTAGCTGGATCGAAAAGAACGTTTGACTTGGCTATATGATAACTAGACGCCGGTATGACGAGGGAGCACAAGGCCGGAACAGGTGTACACGTCTGCTATCATTCAGTCTCGCTTTCTTTCAGCCTGCGTGGCAAGCGCGAGGGGTTTGGGAGAAGACAAGTGCAAGGTGGTTTGGGTCGCTCTCCCCAATCCCTATGCGCTTACTCTCCTCCCTCTCCCCAATCTCCTCCCCAGTTCTCCTCCCTCTCCCCAATCTCCTTGCGGCTGCACTCTCCCAACTACTCTTGCGCCTGCTACCCAGGCTAACTTAATTCAAAGTAACCTTAGATAAATATATACAAAGTAGCGAAAATCTATCTATTTCAGTGGAAAGAGCTCTTTAATAGTGATGGCCAAAAACTCAAGAATATATATACTGCTCCGTGAAATTGCAAAATTTACAGACATGTTTGTATGTAGCTTGTAAAGGTCATGAACTTGCCCCAACATACATGCGGCATTTCTCTGTAACAAATAGCGACGTCCTCCTCATCTATCACATATATCTGAATTCCAAACTCGGTTTCGAAATTCCCAACTCTAAATTGTTCTTTAAACCATTAGCGATAACGTTTTACTTAATGGCCTAGATAAAATTTTGACAAAAACCGTGAAAGGATCTATTAATTTCAAGCTAAGCATGCAGTTCTTGTGACTCTGATCTTTCTGGTCACATTCAAATTAGTATTTTTATTACGCTCGACTTCCTGAGCAAACTAAAACAATTGATAATTCAAAAATTTGTTTTACTTGAACTTAAAGAGAAACTCTTTTCAGAGGTCGCTTAATGCCGTTGCCTGTTCATATAACCTGCAGGATTTATATTTTATCTGATGCTGCAAACACAGACAAGTCAGTGACCTCGTGTGGTTTTGACGATTTTCCTCCATTCTCAGTCGGTACCCTGTGTTTTATTCAGTAGTTTATAAAGAAAGAAATACAAACGCATCTCTTATTCAAAGAAAATTTGTGTGCATTACGATGAACCCGGTGACAACAAACACTAGCTTTCTGAGCGAGTCACGCTAGTCGTGGCTATCATATAATTATCATATTCATAACATCTCATTTTTCACCTCTGGCTCAACTCTATTAGTTCTTCGCCCTAAAAGGGAAATACCTTAATATCCATTGTGTTATCGAGTTGATCGGGTCGACGTCTGTTTCCTTAACTGAGTCGGTCTACGTATCTCAAGTTTAAACCAGCTTCATGTGATAAAACCGGCTATGAGCTTGAGGCCTCACGTGAGTAGAAGACAGTTGATTATCATATTCTTAAATATTAAAAGGGTTTTAAAAAACCTTTCAGTTCTGTTCCGGTTAACGATTAACATATTAATTCTCTTTAACATAAAACAATAAAAAATTTAGCCGGGGCTCATTGTTCCTAAACTTTTGGCGGTTTTACCCTCTAACTGTCTTAAAGTTTAAAAACTGTTCTTATTTCTTTGTGTGGTTTAAATCGAATAAAAACTAAGCTCACATTATTTTGTTCGGCAACACGGCGTACATTGTAATGAACAGAATTTTACATGTACAGCATATAATTTGAGACAATAACAACGGTTAAGGGAAATTTTAATTCATTCTGTATATTGTAAGGTTAAAGATCGAAAGGGAGGAAAGTAAAAAATAACAGCTTTCGCGCCCAAGCCTCAGCTTGTCCTATCTAGAACAACTTTTATTAACGAGGCTCAAATTGACCAAAGTATCTTATAAAAAGGTGTATAACCCTTTCTGTCTCGGTTAACTATCAACGTATGAATTCTCTTTACATAACACATACTGAGTATGTATGGCGTTTGGTTTTGAGCTGAAAACTAGAAAGCCGTCTGCTTCTGTCCCACTACATCAAGGGTAACTGAACACAACTTTGCAAGAGGAAAATAATCTCAAATATTCTACATCAAAAACTACATTTTTTATTTTACAAAAGTACATGTGCATTTTTATCTAGAATTGCTTCATGGCCATTTTGCTAAAATATACCTGAGATACCCCTGAAGCAACAACCTCTTGCTGCCAAAAGAGTAGCACGAAAAATAGTTAATGGTCGGGGAGAAGCACAGAAAGCAAAACAAATAGGATAAAATAATAATAAAAAGTTACAGATGTATACATATACACGTACGTTAGAACACTACTCTACCTTAAAAAGTCAAACGTGCATGGAGAAATTTGTGTACTTAACTATATAAATTAGACAAGAAACATGACGAATATCAAAAACTGTTTCGACCTTATTTTTGCCTCTGACAAGACTTAAAAAATTCAGAGCATCGCTGCTTGTGATCGCGGAAACGATTTACAAACTGGATGCGCCTTTCAACGAACCGGTGGCTGCCGCGTACTCGAAGCCGGCAAGACAACCTTTTTCTCTGTTCACAATAATACATGCCAATATGCACTTCTATAGTATTGATAACGTTTATGTCATATCTTTTCAAAACAGAAAAGTACGACTAGAGGAATATTTTTTGTGTTTCAAAATATTCATTATTCAAGGAAATTATACAAAGCCGGCACGAGTAAAGCTGTTGTGTAGCCTCACAATTTTTCACAATGCCAATAAACATTTCTACGACATTTACAACGTTAATGTCTTTTTAAACACAGAAATGTAATGATAAGCAATATTTTGAGCGGTTTAAAATTGTCCTTTACTTCTTTCACAAGAACACCTGAAAACGAAAAGACCTGTACATTGTCACACGAGCAACTGTTATGTATTATTAAACATGAAACCCTTATCCGATAGCCTGCGTCACAGACGAACTAAACCCCGGGTAAAGTCCAAACTGGCATATTTTGTAACCGGAACCGTCTGCACGCAGGCTATTATCCGATAGCAACTCAAATATCAATTACTTAATTAACGACAGTTTTTAAATAACTTAATTAAGGGCTGAGAAATGGCATGCACCGTTTAACTACCGGATCGAATAAGCCAAAGATGAGGGGAGTGCAACTGACAAACATTTTTTTTAATTTTCTAACGAATTTTAACCGTAATTATCTAAAAACGAGCTTTGATAACTGCTAACAAGTAGCGTAGAATTTTTATCAGTTTAAGATGATGACGTCATCGAGGCGTTTATGTTTAGTTTGCTGTGACGAAAGGCGAGCGCTCGCAGCACCCGGCATGCAGTTTTAGCTCACGCCTGACCAGCAAATTAAATTTGGCCGAGACTCATACTGTTTTTAACATTTTGGCTGTTTAAGCCAAAAATTGTTCTCAAAGTGTTCCAGTTTCTGTTTCTAAATGAAAATATTGATATATGCATCTTCGGAAAACAAACTTGGTCTTTTCAGGCCGCCAGCTTATCGCGCTGAGTCGTTTTCCCCAGACTGTTTCCAGTGGATATATGATTAAACTGCGAGTCTAGCATTTCTTAGTCGTTCTGTAGTGTTCAGTTAAAGTCGATAAAAGCTCAGTAAAGTTTTAGAAAACATTCGAAAGCAAGCTATCATGTCCGAGACTCAGTTTGTTCTTAAATTGTTCTTAACTCTGGCCGATCTGAGCCTCGTCAATATAAAGTTGTTCTTTATGCGTAAAAAACGTTTGTACCACGTTTAATTTCATTATAGTAGCGTTGCTACTGTGCTTACTCACCAACGCAATGAACAGTATTTATACAAAACAATTTTCAGCGTTAAACTTTTCGTAATACTTCATCCTATTTTCACACCGAAACATGTTTCGTTCATAATTCAGTTTACAGTTTTATAATCACTTTGAAGTTTCTTAGCCTTCAACTTGCACCTTTCATTTTATTTTTATCTTTAAAAATTGAAACATCGTGTGTACGGTGTACCGCCAGCCGGGCGGCAATGAGGCAGGTAACTTTTCACAACGAAAGCTCGACGATGTTATTAAAATTACAACACCGAAAAAATAGAAGCGGAACTGACGAGTAATTTAAACTAATTAATTATCCAACCGACTTCACTTTTTTTATTAAGAAGGCACTTAAGTGAGGCTCAGATCGCCCGAAAAATAAGAGCAAATTAAGAACCGAATTTGAGGCTCAAATAAAAGTTTGGAAAAAAATTTAAAACAAATTAAAAAAAAGAAATAAGTTTAATAAGTAAACAGGAACAACGTGACACAGCACATGTAATACCACTAAAACGACGTGTCTTGCATGCACACACATTCTGGAACTAAAAACTGAGCATACATAAACACCGGAAGGCCTTTGAGATCAATTTTCAACCATAGACGAATACGTTGCAGTTAAGAATGAAATAAGAACATTTTGAGCCTCAAATTGTTGAAAAAAAAAGAACATTGAAGCCTGGGCAAAATTTTACGGGTTCTTAATAAAAAAGTGTAACTAAACAATCCATTAGCAAAATCAACTGGCCGACTTTTAAAAGACAACTTAAAAAAAAACAGGACAAAATAGTCCTTTATACTCCATGCGCCGCCTCGCCTGTTAATAGGGGAAAGAACTTCCATATGATAGCAAACATATTTTCTAAAATCGTTTTTTTGTTCGCCATTCTTAAAAAAGAACTCAAACACTTTATCATTGTGGAGGCGCAGTGGCTTCTCGAAATAATTATTATAACGGGAAGTTTAAATGAAACACCGGGTTTTGTTTGCAATCTCTTGACAACGCTAGACATCGTCGTCTTTCCTTTGCAACTAAAATGGTAGGAAAAATTATTAAAACATATGTTGGCTTTCAACCATATGAGTAGCTCCGAGTGAACGTATGCACGTACTGAAACTGTTCCCTTGGTAACTAGTGTGTTGCTTTCACCAACAAGCCTCGTAAATACAGCGGCGTTCGTAACTCGCTCTCTCGATCAGTCGAATCGTCTTTACCCTCATGCAATAATTCAAACTCCATGCAGTTAGTTCGAACTGGTCGAATTTTTCTGTTTTCTTTGCACGTTCCCGGAACTCTTCGATAATCACCTGCTGTTAGATATTTTTCTATCTAGAACGGAGGGGGAGGGGGGAAGGGGCGGCGGGAGGAAGGATAGCGGCGGGCCAGGGGGGAGGGGGGAGTGGTACTCTAGCGTTAGTGAATACTCATCATTACTTGGCTATTTAAAAAACCCAACAGGTTTTACAAACCAAGTTTACGATTCCCTGAGTCTACGGTTTAACGTTCTTTCATTTAGTTCGGATTAGCCGACAATTACACCCAGTGTTGATCCACTCTAGATCTGAACCGAGCTCCCAGGGCAGGTGTTTATCAAATTGAGCTTAAAAGACTTCTCAAGTGCGCAAAGCTTCCTCTCTTTTTTAGCAACTATACCGAACAAACAAAATTTATGGACGTCATTCAAATGCGCAAACGAGCTTATGTATAAATGCGCCAACAAACTGCTCTCACAGACAGCTGCAGCTGTTTACCAGTGTCTCATTTAGCAACACATCGCAAGCTTTTCTTCTTCGTTGGGTAAGAAACTTTAAGCTACTGTAGACAATGCTGGGTTCAGTAACCTTTCTGCAGGCGATAGTTTAATTTTTTTTCTACAAAACTACAACTATTTACAAACTCACTCAAAGGGTGCAGCTTCAATTAGCTTGCAACGTTATGATTCCTTAATTTAGTCTTCTTTACTTGTTGCTTTAGCAGTCTTTTCATGTTCAAAAACGATTTTATTGTCCCAAAACACGAATTTTAACTTTTGCTATGTTGTTGAGCTTGTTGTACTGAGTATCTTTCACAAAATTTTTCTGACCTAGAAAAAATAGCATTAAACTGCATTTTGTTTCATATTCTTTAACTAAATGAAAGTAAGTTATAAGTTACAGTTGCTATCATTTTTGTCACGTTAATCCTACAGCAAACAGAATGAACCGTTACTCGTTTGTTGTGCTTTTTCTGGCCGTGGTAATAATCTCGAGCGCCTTTGGTGAGGTTGGTGGAAACTACAACAGGTTCGGCCGCACGGCCGCCATCAGAGATCAGTCAGATCAAAACTCCAGATCCGAGTTTAGCAGGGACCTCGCGTCGGAGTTACGATTGTCCAAGCGGACGAGAGCAAACAGGTAAAACTGAGTTCGTGTAACACGAATTTAAAGAAGAATTCTTGCAATGTTTAAAGACTATCCCCCGACGGGGTGGTGAATAGTAAGTAATTCATTCATCGAAGTTGAGGTGAATATACTTGGCTTTCATGCACCGACACTGAAGCAAATAATTACATTAGCATATACCGAGACAGACACCACTTAATTTTCAAAGAAACATGTTAACGTAGATCTTTTATCTATTTTTGGCACACGCGGTTTGACAAGCGCCTCTTAACCACCTAATAGTTAACATTTATCCAATGAAGTGGAGGTGACTAGAGGTGGTTATTTACCGGGCCGCGAAGTGCCGAGTTTAATATCTTTCCAGGCGCCAACACTGAGGGGGATATTTGTCTTAGCATTATGTTTTGTAGCCCTCTTTTTGTTCACGGGGCTCCCTTCCTCATGTATTTTCAATATTTTTTCCTTCGAAGCAGAGGCAAAACGGGATACACATTTTCCTAATTCCACGGATGAGTGACTGAATGGCAATAGTGCAGGTGGCGTTTGATGAACCAATCAGAGCGTGCAAAAAGTGCTATTCACCAGTTTAGCTAATTCTATCTTGGATATCGCGTGTTACGGGCACCAATAAGTGCTCGCAAAAATATATATCGGTTGCTATAGTAGTTTTTAACTTAATAGGCTTTGAAAAGAACTCTAAGCTCCCTTGTTTAGTTTATCCTTAAGGCCGGCGAACACTTGAGGTACAGAGCTAAGCTGTTTGCTTGCGTGGCGGTTTGCTCAGCTTGTTCCGGCAAAATTTTAGCGAGATTCGAGCTCGCGGAGCAAAAATCTCACTTAAATTTTGCCGCACATGTGCGGAACAAGCTGAGCAAACAGCCTCGCGAGCAAACAGCTCAGCTCTTTACCTCAAGTGCGCACACCGGCCTTTAGCGAGTTTGGCTCTAGCTAAGCTCTACTCTCAACTCCGGCTTCGAAGAGATTTTGTCCTTTTCCTTCCCCAGTGAACTAATCAGCTGTCAAAACCCTAACGCATGCAAAATATTGGCTCACGTTGCTACTGTGAATGATTGGTCTTATGTATAAATTTGATTCATGTTTGTATTTTGACTTCATCTCCACAGACGGAAGGTCCACACCTAAAGGCAAATGAAGAAGAACTCGGCCAATGCATAACTTGTTCTTGAGCCATAAAAACAATAAAACAAAAACAAATCCTTAAATATTAGTGCTCAGACTGTTAAGCTTACAAAACGTTTTTCTTTTGGCTTAAGAGCCTACTCTCAAAAAGGTTACATGCAAAAACATCCACAAACCCCGTCACACCTACACTACAACGCCTCCCTTTACCACACCTCTTGCTCAAACACCACACCTACCCCCACTCTATGTCTTGTTAAAATACTGCCCTACCTACACCAGCTCACCCCAAGTCTTGTTAAAACATAGCCACACCTACCCTACCCCTACCCACTCACTTTCACCCCTCGCATTGTTCCAACACAGCCACATCTACTCTACCCCCACCCCTGCCCACCCTTACCCTGCATCTTGTTCAAACACAGCGACACTTACCCTACCCAGCCCCTTTTACTCCATGCCTTATTCAAACACAGCCACATCTACCCCACCCCCATCCCCCACCCCATGTCTTGCTCAACCACAGCGTCACCTACCCTACCCTGCCCCCTTTACTCCACGCCTTGTTCAAACACAGCCACACCAACCCAAACCCTGCCACCTTTACCCCATGTCTTGCTCAAAACTGATTGGCCCTCACAAGGTGCAGTTTATTTTGGACACAGAGAAAATCTAAAGCATGATGCACTTGTTCTAACATGCTCACAAACAACTCCCAACACAGGGATGTACACCAGCTTCAATGTATAAAGATGGCAGTAGTTGATTGGTTTTTGGATTGGAATGCAATCATAACCTGTTTGCAAAGTCCTGATACAACCTAAAGCTGCCCCCTAACAACGTAACTAAGCTGTATTAGAAACTACAACCTAACATAGTGGAAGACCTCCTATTTCTACTTCATCCCCCCTTAGTGCTAATGACTCCTTTTAGACTGGTCTATTAATGTTTTATTAGCATAAGACTTTTAACATAAATAATTTTGTTCATAATTTCAGTTTTCTCACTGATTATCAGTCGCATGTTAAGGTTTGTTAATGTTTGAAACACGGACAATACAAGCTGAAAATGGACAGACCCCCTTTTTTAAATTCTATTCTCTTACGAAAAGAAGGTTTTCTTTGTTTGTGTACTTTACAATTTGTTTAAATCGTGCACTGTCAATTAAAAACAAGAACAATGGCCCTTCTGCCAGATGCTTCTTGGCTCCACTGAACCAACCAATTTGTTAGCACTAAGTAGAAATGGTATTGCATTAATATAGTTGAGTGAACTGTGACAAGTCAGGTGTGTCTAAGGACACAGCACAGGTTAGTAGTTCTGGAATCAAATGGGGAACTGCTGGACATACCGATCACTGTTAGCACCAGACAGAAGGGCTATGAAATTAATTTATATCACTTTTTTAAAAATTATTCTAAAGTTCATCATTTGAGTGCAGTACTGTGTTTTGTTCTAAATTTTCTTCCGTCTGTGAGCCATCAACAGGTCGAACCACCCTTCCAAAGAACAGAATGGCAGCAGTGGGTTTGTGGTAGATTAGGAAGAGGAAAGGGTGGTCAGCGTGGAACACAGGGTGTATGTCAAGAGACCTCTTCATGACATGTACACCGGATGCAGCAGCTGCCTCTGACCCCTTTTCATTGACTTCAACATGAACCTTGTGCACCAAGTGTGACACATGCAGATCCTCTGATGTGCTGATACCCGAGAGATTAGCAAAACCTATCGCCAGGTCGGAAAGTGGTTAGCATCACCATAACTGAGACAGTAACACCAAAGATGTGTTGGTGTTGTAAAATTTTTTCTTTGACACTTTTATCACTGACTACTTCAACAGTAATAAACGTCATTATTATTATCATTATAATTTTTGTTATTATTGTATTTGTCAAAAGTAGAAAGCAACTATCCTAATCTCACAGAGTCGGGTTGCCTGTGGTCATTTGTGCAGTTATCAAGCTGTACAGGCAATCAAGATTTGATTGTTGTCATCATTCATCACATTTTTGTTCTACAGTGGGCAATTTTGAATTTATGACTAACTATGACATCATGTACACGCATGTCCAGTACGGTGTTTCCTCTTGGTTTTATCAATTGTGGAGTTGTTTGTATTTCCTCTCTAGCTTTTTCAAAAATGGGCAGACTGGAAGTATTGCCTTGTGGTTTTATTCAAGCGTGGATGTGAACACTACCAATGCACTTCATTAACCTCTGATCACTTCTAGTTGATATTGTTAAAAGTTATTGGCGATACATACCTTCTCTAAACAAGTCCTGGATTCCTAGCAAAGGCAGAGCTTTACTCAGCTCAAACTGCTGATTCAGCTTAAACTTTGGTAAGGCGACTTCCACTGTGGTTTGTTCAAGAGAGCCAAGCCATGCGTGCAGTTTCTCAACTGTTAGTCCCTCCTCCAGTCTTGCCAGACCACCTGTCTCGTGTGGCAGCACAACAACCATACTCAAATCACTCCCCACATAAGGCAGCTCCAACACTTGACACTTGTCCTTTTCATCTAATAAAATGGATACAACAAAATGATATGACAAATTCAAAGACAATCATAAAAAAAGTAAAAACTACTTAAAAAATGAAGAAAAAATATTGAAAAATTATAGATCTTGAATTATTAAGTTAATAAAAAACAACTACAGGCTTAACTACAAGTTTTTACAAAAATATGGACACTTTACCTTTTGAGAGAGCACTATAGAAATGAATTCAACATCTTAACAGCTGAAGACTCGCAAATGCAACAGCACCAAAAAACTGAAACTGAAGTAGTCTATTTGTAAGTTAGAGTACTTGCTGTAAGCCTTGAAGGGCGAGGGTTGTTACTTCATGGGTGGATCAGGGGACCAGTTTTCAATGATGTAATGTCAACAGAAATTATCTCCCGGTAGACCTTCAAATGACTTTGAACAATAGCCCTCAATTTTGGATGAAACTTAACTTAACTTAACTTCACTTGTAACACTCCAACTAACGAGTTGATGTTAACTCCTAGTTAAGAATCATTATTACTGTTATAATCATCAACACTGACATGAGTACCTAAGAAAAAGTTCATCCTTCCTTTTTGATTCATCATTTCCACTTCTAACCTGTCCTCTCGTTCATCTGATAAATAAAATGGTGCATGGTATGTGTTTTTATAATCAAACTCCCTCAGCCAGTTCCCCTTGAAGTAAATAGCATTTACCAGTGCCATCTGAGTGCTCTCTCCAAACATTCCAGGAGGAATGAAATCCTGGATCTTTCCTGTTTAGATACAATAGTTTGGAATAAAAATACATTGTTTATGTTAACATAATAATAGTCTAATTACTTCTACAGTGATCACATGGACAGCAGAAGCAAAAAAATATTGGGGGGGGGAGGCATGTTGGAAATTATATAATAGATTGATCATTATAAAATCTGAAATTCCTATTCTAAAATTTGTGTTGTTAGCCAGAGAACTATTGGGGGGAGGGGGGAACATCGCCGCCCAACCAAATTATTTGGGGGGCTATTGCCTCCTGCATAAATAAATATTACTTAGTCATTTTACATGTAGCACTACTTATATCATTAAAGCTTACATAAATAAACTACCTGCGTTCCCTAACTCATACTATAAACCAATACAATCTGGAAATCTGAATTTAATCTTAATTGACTACCTTTTGACATCAACACTTATTTAGTATGAAAGCCATTCCAAAGAACTAAAGATTTAAATTTAATGGTCCAAACCTCCAGTGTTTTTCTCCACCCACTCATTAACTTGAACACGTGCCTCTTCAGGGCGGCGTACAAAGTCAACCTTTGACATCCCTGCGTTGTAAAACTCCTGAGTCCCTTCAGAAAATTCTGTTGTTCCTTGTAGCTCGTGGTGTCTCCAGATTCGATTGGCCATTCTCAGTTGAATATCATCGACCTCTGAAGAATGGATTGCTTCGTGAAACATTTTAAACGCAGAATGAATATCTCTATCATCCAAATCCTGCCAAAGAAAGGCATTGGAGATTTGCTCTTTTGTTTTTCCCCGAGAGCCCATGTATGTCATGCCAAGGGCCACGGAGAGACTTGATGGCGAGAAGAATAAGTTCGCATTTCTTAACTCTTTCTGCTGGCGCAAAATAGAATGAAGCTTGACAGAAAAATTGTTACTTGACCAAACAATGTGGTGGAGGTGATCGTCCTTTACGATGTGGCATAAACAACTACAAAATGCGAATGTTAGTGCCGCAAGACTTTTTCGCCAAGGCTGACTTAACGCCATTTTGGTCAAAATTGAGCTGGGGACCTGGGTACGAATCACGCGTTGCACAAAAGCCCGGGTTTTAAAAAAAGTTTGCATGGACCCGGATTGACTTCTCACCCGACCCGTGTCAACTCGTGCTTTTGCTTGGTCGAAAGACTCGTTTCAATATTTTTCCGGGTGTTCAGAAGAAAATGGCGAACAGAAGGCAAGTTGTTGCGATGTTTTCCCTGATACTTTGTTTTTTGTATGCTTTGCTCAGTTCCACACAGTCTTTTGTAGCAGCAGAGATTGTTACTGTTAGGCTAAAGTAAAACAAAAGTTTATGTCAACCATGTCAGAACAAGATTTCGAAAGTTGAATTGATTTGGTTTGTTTTTTACTTCGACTACGCAAAAATCTCCGGAACTAGAAGCCATTGGGACAAAGCGCGGGAAAATTTCATTTTAAAACATTATGCCTATGCTCAATGCAACAGGTTTGAAGATTCCAAACCGGGTTCAACTTCACCACCACTTTACATGGACCCAGGTTAATATAAAAAGTTTGTCAAAATTCAACCCGCCGAGGCGAGTAAACCCGGTATCGAAACCCCGGCGAGGGGGGTACTTCGAGGGTAGAGATGACCGTCGGAAAAGTTCCAAAATACCCTAAAAATACCAAGGGATAAAAAATTTCCCTCCTTAGAAATGCCTCTCGGTTTTAAAATTACCCTAAAAAACACCAATTTTCCCTTGACATCTGGCAGATCGGTGCAAAGTTCCTCATGATATGCAGTGAATAAAGGCGTGCGCATATTAGAACGTTTGTCGAAGGACTGTTTTCTTAACATCTTATCAGTATGCAAGTTTGATAAAACACGGGACTGCAAGCAGTTCGATAGCTTGGGGTTTTTAACCCTAAAAAACACCAGACTCTTGGTGACATAATATTTTTTTAACAACCCCTAAATACCGGACCGACAATTTTAACCTTTAAAAATTACAACGCCGGGTCATACCTACCACCCCAATATAGGGAGTACTCTCCCCCCCCCCCTCCCCCGGGATCGAAACAGGTTACCGGCAAGAAGTGTTGACCGAGGTCAGATGATGGGTTCATGTAAACAGTTGCAGGCGTTTGACTGGAGAAGGGTTGACCCAGGTTGGCGGCCTGACCCGGGTTGCCAGCCAACCCGGGTTCATGTGAACGGGGTAAAGTCATACGTAAAATATTTGCGCGCGGAAATGGTTCGGTGTTCTTGCGGCAAGCGCAACCATTCGTAACACAGCAACCGATAAACAAAAGTTAAACAACTGTCACTCTCTTTTTGAGGAAGGTCAAAATTTGCTTACTCGCAAACTACAATTACTTTTTTTACAAGTTAACCAAAGGACAAACAAGAGATAGGTACCATTTCACAGATTGAGCTCAAATGATGGAACGCGAGAACGTTATAAAAATTGAAGCATTCGCCTGCCGCAACGTCTGAACATCAT
This sequence comes from Hydrozoanthus tunicans, assembly GCA_026413305.1. NCBI lineage: Eukaryota > Metazoa > Cnidaria > Anthozoa > Zoantharia > Hydrozoanthidae > Hydrozoanthus > Hydrozoanthus tunicans. Next base: position 15,740 of record JAOBAT010122408.1, read on the forward strand.
CAGGAAGTGCACTCAGGGCCTGGTTCCTCAAAATCTCGATTAATTTAACCCAGGGTGAACTCTTAACAACCTCTATTGTTTGTCATGGTAATTAACCCTGGGTTAGCACTAATCGTGTTTTGAAGAACCGGGCCCTGGTCTTAAAACTAAAACCTTCACTCTAGTTTTGTTTTTTTAAAAACATTGAGTCAGGACTCAATCTAGCATTGTCTGTATTTTTTGTTATTATCAAATTTTTTAATTTCAGAAAAGTTTTTTGTTTATAAAAAAACAAAACCATTGCCTTATGAAGTGTATTAATTATTTCACCCATTGCTATTGCAGTTCTTGTGAATATCTTGGCAATATGAGACAGTGATAAGACTTCAGGTTTGTTTTTCATCACTGACTGAGAGCAATGAGCTAGCCTCGGTCAAACCTACGGGCTCACTGAAATACATCAAATTTCCATGTACAATATTTCAGTCGGTAAGCCACAATAGCCTTATTCAGGTATGGTCCATACCTCAAGAAGGCTATTGTGGCTAGCCGACTGAAATATTGTATGAGAAAAATCTAAGTTCCGTGTTGTATTGGCTATTCTTTTTCATTTACAAATCAAACGTAGCTTGGCCGGCCATCAACTTTTTTTCAAAATACTCTCAGAGTACCCAAAATTGCCATTTCAGCAGTTTTCAAAAAAATTGCCGGACCCCCTATGCCGCTCGTCTTTGCTTCCGTGACAAGACTGCTAGACTGATCCGCTGGCCCTGTAAAGTTAACCAGCCTTAAAACAACCTAGTACAGCTTTAGTGACTTTTAAAACCTTAAAAAAATAGAATAACTGAGTCTTAATTTAAAGGTGACGTTAATAGTCCTTAAATATTTTCGGAACACGTTTTTTCCTCCCCCGTGTACGTTCATCATATCCATATATGACGTACATGGCGCCAAAGCAAGTTGCATCACTGCGTCATCGCGGGCTCAAAGTGGCACGTGCTTAGAGAGTGACGTCACTGGGCGAGAGAACACGGTATCTGGCTCTCCAAAGGAAAGAAAAATTTTCTTCGACAAGAAATTGTGTCAATACCTTGACAGGAATTAGCCTTTTACAGGAATCTTTTCTTTGATAACTCGCGTACGGATATCTTCAGTGATGAGTCATGTGTCCCAAGGAAACTTCCAGAGTCTAGACCAGCGAGTTAGTAACTAAATTTATCCTTATTTTGCGTTACCCAATTTCGTTTTTGTTCGTTAACACACTGAGCACATGGCGATGTGGCGTCTCAATCGACTTCAAGCAGCTCGGCATCTACTCAGTGTACGCTAAACTATTATTTTACCATAATTTCAAGAGTGTATATGTTTGATTTTTTACTTGTTATTTCTTTAAATTTTCTGTTGTTTGAATATACTTTTTCTTTTCAGTTTGCTGGACTAGACCTGAACGCCGGCACTGTTCCGCCGGCAGCATTTGCCCACAACTCGGGTCGTAAGTAGTCGTTCTTGATTGTTATCCTGTTTCTTTTATAGTTAAGTTCCTCTAAAAACCTGTAAGAGAGCGCCATGTTACCACTGCGCCAAAGATAATCTCCGGTAACCCAAAGTTAGAGTGGTTCCACGAATGTTAAAATCCCGGTTTCAAGTGACAACTAGGGTCGTCGTATACACAAAGGATGGTCTTTTCTGCGTCTCTGAACAATGAATGACACATTCATCCTTAACCTGTGAAATGAATTCCATAAGCGTCGCACAATTACTGGACAAGGGTGATTTTAAATCGTACCTGGTAAAAGAGTGAGCCACTTACTTGACCACTGGACTAAATTTCCTTTTAAAAAAAATAAATAACTTTTTTAGCAAAAAAAAAAATCCCCGTGTTAAGGTGGGAAACAAAATCATTCATTGCGTTTATATGTGAATGTTACTTTCGGTCCCTAGCCCGCTTAAGTATTTCTTTCCAGCAGTGAGTTAGATTTTGAAAAATTAGAACCTCAAGCTTTTGTAGATAATTGAAGTAAATCAGTTTGAAGATAACTGATATCTTGTTTCCTTAGTAACCGGGGTTTTTTTTTCAGTATTACTAAGAAAAAATACCAACTTGAGTTAAGAAATTCTCATATAAACTAGTTTGAACTCATGCTAAAAAAACTTATTTTAGAATCATTTAGAATCATTTATCAATTTGGTTACCGGTTTGAGAGAACTCTGCTTTTTTATCTTTAAATTACCAATTTGATGTTATGTTTTTAGTTAGAGAAAGAGAATAAGATGAAGATAGACTGGTTTCGGTAGAAAGGGTTAAGACAAGTTTTTATCTAATGATGGTAACTTTACTTTAGCACAAACAGGCCGATACATCCCACCACATTTGCGCAACAAACAAGGACTGGGTGGAGGGCAAGGAGAGCGATCTTATCCACCAAGAGACAGTAAGTAACATAAACTTTAAAAAAGTGTCTTTGATTTACTTGATTGTCAGATTGGCATACTTAAATAATTAATACATTTTCAGAGTTGAGAATTATGATTTTGTACTGTTTCAGATTATCGCAGTGGAGGTGGTTGGGGTGGGGGCTACCCTAGCGGTAATTACGGCCGAGGTGGCTACGGAGGTGGTGGTGGGTTTAACCGCCGTGGAGGTGGTGGAGGCAGGTACTCTGATCGATATGAGCAGTCAAGAGGTACAGTGAACTGTAATTATTATGTTATTGCAATCTCTCAACACTTGGCTTTAATATTCCAGAAATTTGAACAAAATCAAGTGCTGTTTATAGCATTTCTGTCAAATATCGCAAAAGAAATTAATGTTTCTTTGATTTTTGTGTTCTTGTATCATGTTAAAAACTTAAGTTCATTTAACCATAAATTACTCTGAGTAATGACTAATGATAAAGAGTGGAATAAAGGTACTGGGTGGAACACTCTTCCAAGTTTTAATAGTAATAATACAGGGTAAAATAATTGTATAGAGTGAAAAAACATGAAAATTCAGTGATTAGTAGTATATGTATAGATATATAGGTACCAGTGTTGAAAAGTCCAATGAAAATTAATATTGTTCGCTATCTTTTCAAAAATTGCTTCACATGCATTGTGCTAGATTCCTGCATACCTACAGAGATAGACTTTTAAAACTGTTGAAAACCAGTCATTTAGTTTATTAAGTGTTACTCTTAGTAAAGTGGCAGGCTGATTATCAAGAGTGGAGATTGTAAGAAATTAATGATCGTACAGTCCTGAATTAAGTTGTATTGAGTTGATTAATTTTTTTCAAAAATAATGCTCATATGTATGATTGTTCAAGACTCTAGATAGCTTGTATATCAGTAAACTGACCTCAATGTTTCACTTTTCTCATATTTGTCACATGCTATCTGAACTTGAATTCTCATAAACCAAAGACTGAGCATTGTTTTAGAATGACAGAGTTCACAATTAACTTTTCATACCCTTAATGACCTCATTCAGTCACTATGATTCTGTCATTGTTTATAAAAAGTGAATAACAGTGTCATGAACAGTTGAAGCTTATCTGCATTCTTCAGTAATCAAACACAATTATTCTTCCACACACAGCTACAGACACAGATGTAGTACAGACTACAATCATGTTTTAAAGTCCCTGTCAAGCTTAATTTTTTATTTCTTGGATTAAAACTGTTGTCTTCTGTGAACTCAAAACTCGAATAATCAAAGAAAATTTCCATGTCTAAGTATGCTTTTTAATCAAAAAAAGATTAGAATGTAAATTTTGACTGTACAAGCTGGGGACTGGTAACCTGTGACATAGCAGCAGTGAGTTAAGTGGTTTTTGTTAAAAAAAGACTTAAAATTTTTATTTGAAACACTTTCAAGGGGATAATTCATTGATTAAAGTTAACAATGTGACTATTGTAGCCAGAATTGAATTTTTTGAGATAAAAAAGATTGTCTCTGCTTCATGCCTTGTGCTAGTCATATGCCTCCTACTACTTCATCATTGCACCCTTCAAGTCTTAAAAAAGTAACCGGACTGGTGAGAAAAGGTTTTATTCTCAAAAATTACTATTATTAAAGTGTTCTACTTTTCATCTGGAACTTAAAAATGAAGCTTGATAGAGACTTTAAATGTTTATGCCTCTGTGTATAAGCTATCAAATTTTTGCCTCTTGTAGCCAACTGGTCACTCGAATAAAGTTGGGTTTGAGTGTTGCTTTTGCATCCATTTGTTATTCTAGATCATGGTTGGACCCAGCCCACACCAGAAGAATGGTCAAGGCCTTTGCCGAAAAATGAGCGATTAGAGAGGTGAGTGTTATTTCTATTTGAGGTGTAAGAATTATAATATGATGTCGTGCGACTTTGCATCTGCTTCTGAACTTGTCTTTAGAATGGTTTTTCCTGTTGCACTTTTCTGTGTTGTTAATTATTGTCAATGAAAATTTGTTATGTATTTGTCATATTTTGGTAACTAAACTGCATGCACATAGTTAAGTTAATCATCTTGTCTTCCTTATGTATTATTTTATCATACTTGCTCGTGTATAAGTCAAGCAATGATGTTTGTTTTTACCACCTCTTTATAGAGAGCTTTTCAGTGGTCACAACAGTGGGATAAACTTTGACAAGTATGATGACATTCCAGTGGAAGCCACTGGCAATCAGGCACCTAGTTGCATTGAGAATGTAAGTGACAACTTTCTAGAGTGTGTTTAGTGTGACAACTTTTATGAAAAGTTTATGACATATCTAGCCTATTGATCACCAATATCACCGATATGCCTAATCAGGAAGGTTTGAAAAATTTTCTTTTTGCAGTTTGATGACTCAGATCTCGGTGAAATCATTAGAAACAACATTCAGGTAATTGGTAATTCATTCTTGTTATGTTTGATGCCATCTTTTCTTTGATATCAATGGCCAAGCTTTTCGGACTGTGCTGAAAAGCTCAAAATGAGAGCCAAACAGCTGTCAACCCTTTTCACTTCCTTGGCAATTAAGCTGCACACACATGTTGAGTTATTTATCTTTTCTTTCCTAGTATGTATCTTATTGTATTTGTTCGTGTATTTGAGATGTGTGTCGTACTTTATCATTTTTATGTTTTGATCTAGCTGTGCAACTACCACAAGCCCACTCCTGTGCAGAAGTATGCTATACCAATCGTCAAAGGCAAGAGAGACTTGATGGCATGTGCGCAGACAGGCTCAGGCAAGACAGCCGCTTTTCTGGTGCCAATCCTAAGCAGGATCTTCCTGGAAGGACCACCACCCCTACCTGATGTAGGTCTTACTAGAATCTTGATTTCTAAGAAATACCCGATAAAATATTGAAAGAACATGTTCAGGCTGGCTTATAAAAAAGTACTCTAAACTCCAGAATATGCATACAGGGCAAAATAGTAGCTTAAGATGGACAGTTAAAAATTTAATAGTAGTATAGGGCAGATTAATAGTATAAGGTGGAAATGTCTTGAAAAGTCAATAGTATTACAGGGTGGAACATTAATATCTTGAAATATCAATGCCACCAAGTATCAAGTTTTGATCCCGTTCATTCATGACCTTTGGGCACTGGGAGTTGAAACTGAACCGGAGCATTCTAGGCGGAATAAAACCTACTTTCAGCTTTGATTTTTCAAACCAGACAACACATTTTTCTATCACTTATTCTCCAGTAGAGTTGCTCACAAAAACTTAATTTATCATTGTTACAATGGGAGTGGTTGCCCATTCTCTCAAGTTAAATAGTCAAACAGACCCAAATAAGGTTCATATAGCATGGAAACAGCAAAAAACTAGTAATCATACAGATCAAAATAAGGCAAATATGGTGTGGAAAATTTACTCAAAAATAAAATGTACATGTATGTGTATTCAGGAGTTAAGAGTAGGTTCTTAGCTGTATTACACTTAAGTTGTAGGTTAATAGTATATAGTTATTTTGTTGTGATTTTAATTAATGGTAGCTATTGGAGACATGAAAAGAGCTAGTAGATATAATGAATAACCTTCAAAATATGGTTGTAAATATTCCTTTGCTCACTGTTAAGGTTAAGCATGCTGCATCAAGGCGCAAGCAGTTCCCAACTGCCCTTGTCCTTGCACCAACAAGGGAGTTGGCCAACCAGATCTATGAGGAGGCAAGAAAGGTTAGTAGCCGATCCCCATGTCTTTTGCTGTTATGATTGGCATTTGACCTAATTTACAAGTTGTGAGTGATGTATGTGAATTCACTCATATACTAGATAGTGTCAAGGGTAGACACAGGACTGACAGACACTGTTCACCAAAATAAAGGACAAGTCCAGTAAATTTAAAGAAAACTCAATGTTTGTAGACTGGCCTGTCTACCCAGTCCTTTTTCCAATGACAACTATACAAAATATTGTTTTTTGTGTTGAGTGGAGTAATGATGTTTGTTGAAGGTGTCGTTTTTGTGTTGGTGTGTTCTGCCACTAAGGGCCCATCCACACTAAGGCGGATTCAAAAGTATACGGATTCGTTTTACCGAAAACACATTAATTGATCCGCGTCCACATTACCGTTTTCATAGCGTTTCCGACCGTCCATACTAACACGCTGCGAAGCTGCTGTGAGGGCATAGCGTGTCATGTTTAGTTCTTTTAGGCATGTTTGTTTTGATTTTTGGTTTTGGCACGAGAGCCTGTTATTCAACCACGTGGTACAGTTGACGTCATCATTTCCAATTTTATCCGGATCCCAACGTCCACACTAGCACGAAAGATATACGGATTCGTTTTCATCCACTTTAGCAAGCGTTTCCAAACTTATACGGATTCGGTGGATCCAATCCGTGTGTTAGTGTGGACGGAAGGCCTAAACGTATCAAAAAATATACGGATTTGAATGAATCTGCGATAGTGTGGACGGGCCTTAAATCTTTTTTACAGTCAGCTTCTCTCAGAGCTACAGTATTAGTGTGTTATTCTAAAGTAATGTCATTTGTACAGTTCTCATACAGGTCATATGTGCGACCATGTGTAGTGTATGGAGGGGCAGATATCGGTAGCCAGCTGCGCGATCTGGACAGGGGTTGTCACTTGTTGGTAGCCACTCCTGGTCGACTTGTCGATATGCTGGAAAGGGGGCGTATTGGCCTTGACTACACCAAGTAAGTTTAGAAAAAAATTTAGGCCTTAGTCAATAATTGGGGTAGCTATGTGAGTGTTGTGAGGTTGAATACATTAAGTTAGTTAAAAGTGAGCCAAAAATTGCCAGAGAAGGCATGTGTTGCCCTTCACTGCACCAAGAGGGTGTCATAATAAGAGGGCCCTCTTTCATTTTTCTTCGATCACATAGTCATTTGTGTAGATTCCATTAGTGTAAACTTTTGTAACAAAGTTTTGCCCTGACAAACTATTTATCAAAAATAATTAATTAAAACATACTATTATTGTTACTTAGATAAGCCAGAAGTCAAAAAGTTAACTTCCGCGAACTGAAGTTCATAAATCTAAGAAGCTTTATAAACTTCTGATATCTTTCAACTTCTATTCATCTTTAGAATCATAAACACCGGCTCAAATTAATTTGGAGAAAAATTGGTTTGCCCAAAAGGGCAAACTTTGCTTGTCTTTTAATGAATCAGCGTTCGTTGCTTAACCTTTCCCCCACGAGAAGCAAACTTTGCTCGGGTCTAACCAATCAACAATATAACAGTAGCAAAGTTTGCTGGAGATGGCAAACTTTGCTGGTCTGTTAAAACATCTGTTCGTAAAATAGTTGATGTAATTATTTCTTTGACTCGACGTGTCACTTTAAAACAAAATTTATTCATCTCAGAAACAATTTCACTCGGTCAGTTGCTGATAATTGACTAGATTTGAACTGTTTGTGACCTCAAAACGGCAGCATCGTGCGCTTTTGATTTGAAAGCGAAACATGTCAAAAGTCAACAACCATGAATGATGATTTGCAGAAACCGCAGTCTTTAATGTCAAATAAACAATTGTGTTCGATTATCAGAAATGAAAACCACTCAACTGAAAAACTCCATAAACCAACAGTTTATAAGATGTTCTTTCAGTGTTTGAAATACACGTTAAACTCATAACTTTCCTAAAGGGTTTTTTTATGGAATGCACATACAAAAAGTTTGTATAACGAAGTGCAATGTGTATGTTTCTACAAAGCCATACACAACTTCAAACACCGTATTTCAACCGTATCTAATTAACGGTGTACCAAATTAAATTCAGGAGAGGAATAAAACTCGCTCCATCTATCGGATAATACGGTAATGCAGCATGCTTACTTTAAAAAAATAATTTCAATTCGTTGCAAGTTGTTGCAAGATGCTGTTCAAATCCTTTTTATATTCAGAGCCTTCGATTCTCTATATTCTTTGAGAAAGAAATCTTCAGATGGTGATGCTGGCCAAGTGTAAACAAGAGACGAAGAGTTGCATTTCGGCCTCCAAGCCAAATGAGATCTTGGACAAACTTTTTTGATATTAAAGCTTCAACTGGGTTTTATTAATTTTCAACTGCACGTGTCGAACTTGTCAATTACCCAGGCCAGAACAGGAAATCTATACCTTTGACTGCACACCAATCATTTTTCATTTTTCATCAGTGCTTATACTTATAAGGATGTATTCAAATATTGATTGCGTTGGCAAAGTACGGAAAGCCTAACGGTGGACGGTTAGACTTAGAGGCGGTGATAGAACTACAAAAAAAGAACTTTAAAATAGAGTTCTTGGTTCGTACTTGTTCACAGAAACTGTTGGAGCATGACAAACTTTAAATTAGTTACTAATTAGTTGAAACTTTGTTAGTTGTTACTTTTAGCGCAAATTGTTTACAGTGGCTAGACCTGAGCAAAGTTTGCTTCTCGTGGGGGAAAGGTTACGCAACGAATGCTGATTGGTTAAAAGACAAGCAAAGTTTGCCCTTTCGGGCAAACCAATTTTTCTCCAAATTAATTTGAGCGTCTCCAAATCAATTTGAGCCGGTGTTCATATCTCTTGCTTACCCATTGACATATACATTAACTTTTTTTAACAAACTATCTACTTAGATAGATACCCCAGTTATAAGAAACAGTAAATTTAAAACAATATTCTTCAAAACTATGCAGAAAATTGAGTAATGTCAATTTTTTGAAAAAAAGAGAATTTTGTTAACATCACTGGGCTGTTTTGTATCCAGGTTCTTGGTGTTGGATGAAGCAGACCGCATGTTAGACATGGGTTTTGAACCCCAAATTCGCCGTGTTGTGGACCAAGACACCATGCCACGCACTGGGGACAGGCAAACAATGATGTTCAGTGCAACATTCCCTAAAGAAATTCAGGTACTTGTTAAATTTTGTTTATATTTTTAAACGAATGTGAAATTAATTTGAAATAATATTAAATGTATTACTTTATGAGAGCTTACTATGTAGTTTCCAACTTAAAACTTGTTAACTTGGAAAGTTTTGTTTATTTTGCTTTATTTTATATTTAGAGATGTTCACTTGGGATGATACAACACCATGAAAGGAGGGGGAGGGGACTATAGAAACATTTACAAACCTGAGGCTACCATTTTTATACATAGCTTTTGTCTAGCCATTCTATCAAGCATGTATTTTAATTACAAAGAAATTGATACCTTATTTTGCAGACAGTCAATTTTGGACCAAAAAACTCTTGGACATTTTTACCCATAAATTTCAGACAAACAGAAACATCGCATGTAAACTTTAAAAAGTTTTTAAGATTTGTCACCAACAAAATAGAGGGCCCTATTGCTTCAGCCTGCTATTTTGAGTGCCTTTAAAGTACTGTATTAATTGTGCCTTTTCAATATTATCATAATTGAGCATGATTTAAAATTTCAGAAACTTTAATGTTCGAATGTTAAATATTTTGGATTGATTGATTTTTCAAACCTTTTTTTTGTCCCAAACTTAAATGGTCCAAGTGTTTTCGAAGTTAGAGTATCCCATTTCTGTTTTGTGTTGATTAATAGTGATGTGGACTTCTGACATTAATTTTTGTAGATTCTAGCACGAGACTTCCTTGACAACTACATCTTCCTTGCTGTTGGCCGTGTGGGGTCCACAAGTGAGAACATCACCCAGAAGGTTGTGTGGGTTGATGAGCTTGACAAGAGGTCCTTCTTGCTGGATCTGCTGAACGCTTCTCGTGAGTCACTTTTATATGTGTACTTGAGAAACATGACTGTGAATATGTATAATAGGCCCTCTGTAAATGCTCAACGAATAGAAAACTCCCTTTCTGGAGTTATCCAAGTGAAGAAAATAAATTAAAATGTTTGCAATAAGACAGTATACAACAGCTGTCAATGAAAATAAGCTTTATTGAGGTTAGTTTGCATTATCACAAATATGATGCTTTTTTAGCTCAAAAAATGTATAAAACCTATTAGCAACATTATTAATATATGCTTATGAAAACATAAAAATGCTATGTAATGGAACAAACAAGAATTATCTTTAAAATTCAGAAAAAGCATTAAATTTTATGATCTCCTTTGTCATTAACTATGAGTTGACTTCAACAGAGCCAGAATCCTTGACACTGGTGTTTGTTGAGACTAAGAAAGGAGCAGATGCGTTGGATGATTTCCTGTACCGTGAAGGCTACCCAGCTACGTCCATCCACGGAGATCGATCCCAGAGAGAGAGGGAAGATGCACTGAAGTCTTTCCGCTGTGGGAGGACACCTATCCTTGTTGCAACTGCAGTAAGATCCGTTGCCATCACTTTGTTGTTGTTGTTGTTGTTGTTGCCATTCTTTTGAAATCATCTTAAAAAGTAATTTGAGTTTAGCATCAACTTCAGTCAATTTAACTTTGTAAGGAAATACAAGAAATAAGTTTCTCAACCTTCCTTTGTTGTGTAGGTGGCAGCCCGTGGGCTTGACATACCCAATGTACTGCATGTCATTAACTTTGATATGCCATCTGACATTGAGGAGTATGTTCATCGCATTGGCCGAACTGGAAGAGTGGGACATACTGGTGAGTAACTAATAAACTAGTTAAGACCTAATGTGAACTTGCTGAATATTGTTTTGCTCAACTGGAGCCCTTATAGATGATTTTTTTTGTAAAGGCTGACCAATTAAATAGTTAAGAGGAGCTAAAGACCTAAAGAGTTCAAATGTTTGTTTTTAAGATTGCAAATTTCATCCATTTTGATATTTAACTATACAATTTATCTGACTCCAACCAAAATTGCTGTGGCAAAAGCCTATAAAACTATGGCAAATATTTGTCAAAGCTGAGAGAGTACAGGTGATTAAACTCTTACGATCTTGTGTCACATTACAGGACTTGCCACTTCTTTCTTCAATGAGAAGAACCGGAATGTTGCCAAGGATCTTCTGAACCTGGTTGTAGAGGCCAAGCAAGAAGTGCCTACTTGGTTGGAGTCAATAGCCTATGAGTCACATCAGTCTGGCTCTCGCAACAGGGGGCCTAGAAGGTGGGTGCAATCAGCTGTTCTTTTGTTGTAAACCTTTGTGTTTTACAATATAAAGTACTTAAGTACAAGTCGCTGAGAAAATGTAATTTCAGTCTTGCAGTTGATTGATTACAAGTGTTGGTCAGCTCAGTATTCCTAAGTCTAGAGCCTTTTGTTTAATATGCTGCACTTAACCCCAATGCAGGCTTCCCTCCGGTGCTCTGGTATGTTAAGTACACCTTAGAGTTGTTTAAAGTAATTCCCCAGTTTTGCATTGCGCATTTTTACTGTGCATATTAGAAATTTTGAAATGTTTGCTTATTTTTGTCATATTCTAGTGAATGTTGAGCTCTCGAAGACATATCAGAAAAAATGATGCAAAAAAGTAGTTTTCTTCATTATATATGGGGCTTTTTGTTTAACTCAGTTCCAGTCTCCCCTCGGAAATGGGGTAAAAAAGCACATGTTTTGCCAGTTTTCCTAGAGTTTCTCTTAAACAAGCACGGGTACCCCACATTTTTTTCCCGTCAATCAGTCAAATTTCAACACGATTCTCAGAAGAGAAAGAATAGGAAAAATCTGAGTGTTGCAAGTGTGGGAAAATATAAAAAACATAGACTAGAAAACACTGTTTTTTTTGAGGTATTGAAAGATAGTAACAACAAAAGCACACAAGAATGCCTCCTTACCAAAAATGTTTTTGCTGAAAATCACGAGAAAATTATTCTCCTATACCAGGAGAACTCTTTAAGTTATCTTCCTTTATTTCCCTTCACTCCTCGATGTTATCTTGGTTGGCCACAAAAGAAATTTGTAGTTTTAACTTCAAGCTTACGACACCAGAAAAATAGCCCTGGAGGGGTTATTTGTATCAATCATATCTCAAAAGTAAACACGTGCACACCTCTTTTTTATTTCATTTTTGCAGTTTGCAAATAATGATTGACAAATGAGGAAAGTTTGACAAAAATCTAGGTGCAGGTTCCTTTTCGACGGAATGACCTTAAAGTTTCATTAGTGTTGGCTTGTGTATACAAAAGAGTGGCATTTTTGGAATGACTTACTGAGTGTGCACATTCTTGTGTTCCTAAAGGTAGTTTGGCCTTAAGCAACCACAGTTAGTGTTGTTGTCAGTATGACAGTTAGTATTGTGTTCTGAGTATGTACCACTCTGTGTGATCCTTCAGGCCATCTGGCCTTGTGCGACTACAGATTGTGTTGTTTACAGTACTACAGTGTACTGATTATGACCATTTTATGATCCTCCAGGTCTTCTGGCTTTGCTTCACGAGACTACAGGCAGCAGCGTCATGGTGGCGGTGGTGGGTATGGCGGAGGCCATGGAGGGTACGGAGGAGGAGGGTATGGTGGTGGCAGCTACGGAGGAGGAGGAGGTGGCTACTACAACCAGGGGAACCGCTTTGGTGGCAACCAAGGTGGGGGCCGCTCTCAAGACTGGTGGAACTAGCCTTCTTTGTCTGTTCGTCCCTTGTTCTGCAGTGGATAGGAGATCAAGGCAACATTTAACAGTTTTTGGTCAGATTTGTCATCTGTTTTATTTGAAGATTATGTGCTATTACCTGACATCAAATAACACAAGGTAACCCTAGGGCTTACTGTCATCAAGGTTGGCTGCAAGTTTTGTCGAAGAATTTTTTTCAAGGGAGTTGGTGAATTCCTTTCCCCTTTGGGGAACCAAGGAATGGTAGATATGAAGGAGAATGGGTATCAGTAAGTTATCCTACTTGCTAAAGAATAGGTAGTAATCGTTAGGTAGAAAATTCTTATTTATGAAACTCACTGATTCAGCAGCTTTTTTTGCTATTATGCAGTAGATCTCAGATTTATGAAACTCGCTGATTCAGCAGCTTTTTTTGCTATTATGCATTAGATCAAGTTTTCTTTCTACATAGAGTATTGTGTTCGTTTGTTCAGAATTCTGGGTGTTGACATAACCAAGAGTGGTTCTTGATTGCATCCCATGAGGTTTCTTTCAAGAATGTGTGCATCGGGTTGTGCCTTTAGAGGTTTAACACGAGCAATAAAGAAATTTATCATGTGGCCTAACATGTAACCTTTTCTGTTTAGTTTATGTAGAAAAGTTTTTGCTTTGCTTGTTAACCATTTCTTTTCAGCTTTTAGAGTTGTCATTTGTGGTTACTGTCAAACCTTGGCTAGAACTTTAGATATAGTACAGGGCTTGGACTGTGCAGCATTCTGCTCTCTCTCCTTTTTACAGAATGCAACGTTTTTGAACAGGGTAACCTTTAAGTTTCCTGTACAAGACAGATAAGAGAAACATGTCTGATGATATAGAAACAACTCAATTTAAGATTTCTTCACGCTTTATGTGTAGCAAACGAGGCCAGCCAATAAGGCCAAATATTAAACGATTCTTTGTGATAATTGACAAATTTAGCATTTAAAGCTGACCTAAGTGTTAAGCCCATAGTTACTACCAAAGTAATTAAAAATTGAATGGGTAGTTGTGAAAAAATATACGTTGATCAATAGTACTAAGAGTAGAAGCTCTGGATTACATTATGATATTACACTCTTAGCTGTAGATTACATTGTGATATTACACTCTTAGCTGTAGAATACATTGTGATATTACACTCTTAGCTGTAGATTACATTATGATAATACACTCTTTTCGCAAGAACAACCTCTTTATGAATAGTAAAAATTAATTACATTAGAATATATTGGAATCACCTTGAAGCAGCAAATCCGGTAGCTTCAAGGTCACTGAGTCAGCGCAAAATGTTCTGTGTGTAAGTTCTAAGTAAAGCTCTCGTGTTCTTAAAAATCATCAAAAGCAGATCGAGTTGTGTTTCACGAAAGTTTGTTTTTGTCGAAATTTATCCGTGTAAAAACCGAATCTTATTTCTTTACATTTCAATACCATTACCAACCAATATTAACAGGAATTAAGCAAACCTCTTTTCGGCCCTTCGTACGACAGAGTCGTGCAGAATTGCAGTCGAAACGGGGCATTGTGCTGTACTATTAGAATTTCAATAAGGTGATGTTTTCAGCACGAACATCTGCTTTGTCAACACTCTACCAAATCTTGCTTAAATTAAGTGTTGCGATATCACTAGAACTTATTATTTCAGTTATCTCCTATGTATATAATAAATACAAAATATAATGTATCACTTTCAGTGTTTTCCAGACTAGTATTTATGGTGGAAACTTTTACCTTATGAGAGCAGTTTGTTTATACGTATCTAGTGCCAGTCTTTCCATGCTCGTCGAGTATCGCTACTTGTTCTGCTTGCCAGAAGTTGGTTTTTGTGTGTTAAACAATTTAAAAGGTAACACTAACTGCCGATCGACAAACCAGAAAATGCATCCGCAGTTCCAATAGATATTTATGAGTTATAGAAGAACTTAACAATCACACCTTTAAAAACATTCGAATTGTTATTCTTCATAGTTTGAAAAATTGTTTTGCGAGATATTTAGGAGTTGTTGTGAAACAAAGACACATTGCACATCGAAGTTTTTGCTCGCGGATTGTGCAAAGATGCAGTGCTTTAATATACTACTTGGTAATCGATGAGCAAGGGATATTTTTATCACAAATTTGCTGTTTACATGGAGTTTCTAGACTTTGTATGATCACAGCTACCCATTTTGTAGCCACCGTGTTTGTTTGGTTAGGAGTTAGGAAAAAAGGATATTGTATACAGCTAGACTCGCTGGTGTGAGGAGTAATATTTGGATTATTGACGTCTTCAGTCATATGTTGTGTTGATATATATATCAGGAAACTCTATCTTGCACCAGAATAAAAGGTGGATAGAGTTTGTGAACAGAGAACAAAAAAAGTAGTTATTTCCTATTAATAGCTTAATATATTTAATAACTTTGATGGCATTCACGCTTCCCTGAGCTTGGATGTATTAAGTCGAATTTATGGGTTGGGCTCAATGGAACGCTAGCTATTATAGAACAATTTGTATATTTTAATACGATTTACAGAAGCTAAAGTTTTACTCGCAATGTTATTTCACGTGTAATAATAAGTAGGCCACTTTCTGAACAAGTCTTGGATTAAAATTGGCTTACATTAATAATGAAATAATTCAATAATGTATTGTATCTTGGACCAGCCAAACTGAAAAACTGTTGATAGAATCTCTTTATTGGTGTAAAGGAAAGAAAAACTAGATAATTTATTTTATTTTTGATAAATAGGCCGAGTTTTAAATTAAGTTTAAACTTTATACAAGCCCACTGAACCTTTTCGCACTCTTGGAGTACGTGTTCAAACTTGTGAAAGCATACACCAAGTCTAAATTGACTTGGGGATGTTTGGACAATGTACCGCCCAGTACGTTGATTTATGCTGCCCACTCAACAGCTGGTCTGTTCGCATATTTCATTAAGGTTTTCGCGGGATAGTAGCAGTTCAGAGTAGCCCGTAAGAGTTCAAAACTGTAATGTCTCTCGACTATTACCTGTAATAATCAAACTAGCGTAATGAGAAAAATGGCGCCTTGTATGTTTATCAACGCTACTTCGTATAGAATTACACATGAAATCCCATAAAAAGGAACTCAATGATTTTCAAGTTATAATGCCCATTGCTCTTAGGAAAAAGCCGAAGGAAAACTTTGGTTTTCCGTGCCTTTGGTAACGGTGATAGATTTCTAAGGCATTTAAGTAAAACGTACAACTGCCATTTTTTTCGGTACGCTTACAATCGTGATGCGCCGTACGGCCAACTCCGTTCCGTGCATCGTGTGTGTGTTTGGCTTTACCTCCAAATTCTTGACAAGGAGCCTTTGTTTACGAGACGGGTTTTATTGCAGCCCTACCAACTCTACGTTCTACTTTCTTTGGGTTTTCGATTTTTAAACTGACATTCCATACATGGTTTGTATAAAACCAAACAAACTTGGTTATAAACAAATGCTCCGGTGCAGTTCGTTAGTTATACGTTGTTCCGTAGTACAGAGCTAAAGCCGTACAAGTTGGGATATATTCCAGCTTTGCAGTTGCGTTCCATACCTAGACATATTATGTGGCTTAAAGATGGTCACGTTTTCCAGAATTTGTTCGGCGGACTTGCATCAGTCGATGAAATGGGTGTGCTTTTGAGGGCGCTCTGTAACCAAGCCAGCTTTCTTCCAGTTTGTAATAGAATAACAGTGATTGCATGATTTCATAGCGTAAGTGCGTTTATGCTTACAGGGTATATTATCCGCGTTTTTAACCAATTTTTGAAGAACCTAAGTTTTGCTGGATTGAAATTACACATACAAAGTATTTTAAAACTGGCGGGAAGGCGGCTTGTGCCAGAGAGCCCTCATTCAGTACTTGTCTTCTGTGCAGTCGTATTTGTTAAAGTTATATTCGTAAATAGTAGGTAGTTTGTCTCATGTGCCTTCCATTAGAGCGAAGACAACAATCGAAATGACTATAGCACAGCTAGTGTTGGTTACTGGAGCAAAGCCTAGCAGAAACTGTTCCAGGGACCACCTTTTGTTTCTTTGTTCCCGTTTCTCGAGTATCGGTGGCGACAGTTACCCGACTACAGTTAATAATAGTCTAAACGTGTTAGTTCAAGAAAAGAGTCGAGCTGTAGTGTTGAAAGAAAAATATTTGATGTCAAGCAAATAAATTTTAGCACAAGATCAATGGCCGGTGTATGGAGTCTTTTGGTAGCGTTGTTAACTAGTATTTTGCTGTAGCCCTTATTTGAAATTTTAGATGAGCGCTTTAAACATTCTAGAAGTTTTTAATTCCAATAATAGAGACGTAGTCCTTCGTAGCCGTCGTGGCATCCGTTTCTCCCCACGACGACTGCAAAGGAGACTATTATTTGGCGATTTTGACCTGTGTGTGACTTTCACGAACAACTCGGCGTTCTTTTGATCGGGGATGGGTGTTTAATCTTTTGTCGAGCCTAAGGGACTTTAAGCTGTTGACTCCCCCTGGACAGGACACTAGTCTAACGCAAGAGCTGCTACTCATTTATACAGCTAAGGAGACTGTAACAAAATAATCCGGTAATAGGCTTTATGTATGTTGTAGCCTGTGAACAGGCTCTTCGGCGAAACATGTTGACGTCAAACTGGTCAATTTCACCCTCAAGCCTCGTATTCAAGAAACAAGTGTGAGCATTTTACCAGTGCAAAACCGTGTTCACGAAGGAATTATTTTCTTATTTGGCGATTTAGAATTTGATTTATGAAATCGTTTGCACTTTCGTGATTCAAAAGCGAGGCGTAGGAGTGTTTTACGTAAACCTGCACAAGTCCTATTCAAGATTACAACACAGTGGCCCGACCGGGGCTCGAGCTCGTGAAACCTAGGAGGCGAACACGCTAACCGCTAGTCTGTGGTGCGGACGGTCCGGGTACGATTCGGTCTTAAAAAAAGCTGCCTTTGCCTCAATGGCGACAGTTTCCCCGACTACGAAGACCTTCGCGCCTGCTCGGATAAGGACATTAAACCGTAGGCCCCGGGTGGCAGACAGCGAAAGGGACCTCGAGTCCTGTTGCTTATCCTCCTGTGTCACCTATAGTTAAAATGTAAAAAAAAAACACAAAACAGAACAGAAAATAATAGCAACTTATAATAAGTAATGTTAATAGCATTAATGAGAATAATAATGTTGATAGAAGCATTTGTCGAAACAAATGATAGTGTCATTGTCTTTGTTATAAACATTGTCAATGTTATTGTCTTTATTGGTATTTTTTTTGAAAAAAGCATCAATTCAGGCAGCCATACCCTGAAATCAGCAAGTGTTAGAACACCTTCCCGTAACAGAACGGGTTGTGTGTGAAAAGTTGTTTCATTTCAAACATTAAAGATACACTTCCTACCATCAAATCTCGCCAATGCTTACAAGCAGAACTGCAGCTGTTTCGAGTTTTCTTAGCGTTTCTCTTGGAGTTTCTGTCGTAGAAACTAAAAAAGGTACGACGATTTCATTTCGATTCAGAATTCACAAGTTTTATTTACTTAGACTCTTTGTTAGGTAGGCCTTTCGTTCCTGTTTACAGTTTCATTAACATCTTCCTGCATAGTGTTATTCCCAGAGGACCTTGTACATTATTTATGTACACAGTTTTTTTTCGTTAGTTTATTGCAAAACTGAGGAGGGAGTTTGTCTCCGAAAACGTATTTTTTAAAGTTTTTTTTAAACCAAAATTTTAGGCCTGAATTGCTCATACTAAAAAGTATTATGTTTTTTTTTGAGACTCGACAAAACCTTCGATTAGGCTAATAACATCAGATTTGCTCATTTAGCAAAGTTTTAGTACAAACCTGAAGTGTCTTCTCGGCTTCTTGCAGCTGCCTCGATTTGCCGAGTTTCGCGTTAAGTGAGGCGAGCAAAGTCAGCAAAATGTGTAAATTTATGAAAGGTCACACAAGGTTATTAGTTTTATAGTTTCAAGTCTCGACGTAAGTACTTCAAAATTGGCAGCTAGTACAAAATCAATTTTTTCAAAGTAAATGTATGTGAAAATGGTACTATAGAGCAAGGTTGGCTCTCCGATTCATACAAATTCTAGGAAAATATCCTAGTTCTGTTACATGCCATTTCTTACATATTTAAGGTCAAAACCTGAAAATTTGCTTTTCTACTTATGTCAACCTGCTCTTTCCATTTCTGGATACCATTTTGTCGTTGCTGCTTGATTTATAAGGGAGGATGTGCTCAGGTGACCCCCAGCTGCAAAGAGCCTATTAGCTCCAGCTAGAGTCGTGCAGCACGGGTCAGCTGCTTGTCGCGGTGATTACAAACACCGTGCGGCTAAACGCGTGCTGAAGATACACTTCCTACTTTCAAAATTCACCAATGCTTACAAGCTGGACTGCAGCTGTTTCGAGTTTTCTTAGCGTTTCTCTTGGAGTTTTCCGGGTTTTCTAAGTTAAGTGAGCTTAGCAAGATTTGGAACGGGCCCGGCTACGTTTGTCGAGCATCTAGTAATTTCAAGGGGTTTTTTAACGCAGGACCAGAGGACAATAAGTTGTTCAGCCCCGCATTTTGAGTGAACAAAGCATTTCCGACTCTCAATGCAAATTTTACTTGCTTCACTGACTGACATCAACAAACTTGTTCAACCTACCGTTAACAACTATTGCTTTGGCTTTTCTAACGCTGCGGGCAAAAGTGATATTAATTTAACTCTTTTGTTCAACCTGGCTAGCTAGCCCGAGTGTTCCGCGGCGCTACCGATTCTCCTAAACTTTTGTTTACGACGCCCACCAATAAAGCTAGTCTCGATCGAGTAAGAGCTTCGTTTATATATTAAAATGGCTTTATCACGTGCTTTTCGTCGCCGAAGCAGCAGCACCAAGATTACAGTCCACCCGACCTATTCTGTGACATATCTTGGATACTTGTCTTTGGCAGACGAAACAGAAGCTAAAGACTCGAAAGCAATTATCGACACAATCGTAAAGGATGCAAACACCAAAATACGGGACTTGAAGAAGATGACCCTTAAGATAACTGAAACTGGAGTAACTTTGATTGATGCCAAACGAAAGACGGAGTGCTCATTTGTTACAGAAAGAATCGTTCGTTGCTCGGCAGAAATTGGAATGGAACCTGTTTTTTTATTTGTTTACAGAAAGTCTGAAAGTCCATCATTGTTTGAGGGCCACGCGGTGCTCTGTGCAGGCGAAGGAGATGCCGCGGAAATTGCAAGTTCACTGAGAGTTTCTTTCAAGCATACCGAGCTAGCGGCTGCTAAGAGAAGCTAAGATGAGAAAAACATTGAAAAGTGATATAAAAAACTTCTCAGCGATAATAACACAAACAGTAAAATACTTTTTATGAATTTATCATCATCAACAGTGTCTTTATTTGACTAATATGTGGAGAATGTTTATTAGGAATAATTTTACATGGATTAAACTTGTTGAAGGTTAATCGATGGTTTGGTCTCACTAAACGCAGTTTACTAGCGCTTACTGTCTTTCAAATCCTGTACTCTACTTTTTTACAGCAGAGCCTCGTTACGTATCTCTTTGATTGTGTTTATTTTAATAAAACTGAAAAGATAGACACAACATACCAACGTCAAGCTACCTGAGACCTTTCAGAACACGGCTGCCAATTATTGAAAATTTTTACGGACAGTCCGCTACGTTTCTCTGCTCTATCCTCGCTTAAGTGTGTGTCCCTAGAGGACAGACAATTCATCAG
>JAOBAT010122409.1:161-13299 GCA_026413305.1 Hydrozoanthus tunicans
TTCAGATGCCCTTTGATATCTGTGATGCCATTATAGTAGGTGCAGGATTCAGATGCCCTTTGATCTTTGTGATGCCAGTACAGTAGGCGCAGGATTCAGATGCCCTTTGATATCTGTGATGCCATTATAGTAGGTGCAGGATTCAGATGCCCTTTGATCTTTGTGATGCCATTATAGTAGGTGCAGGATTCAGATGCCCTTTGATATCTGTGATGCCATTATAGTAGGCGCAGGATTCAGATGCCCTTTGATCTTTGTGATGCCAGTACAGTAGGCGCAGGATTCAAATGCCCTTTGATCTTTGTGATGCCAGTACAGTAGGCGCAGGATTCAGATGCCCTTTGATCTTTGTGATGCCAGTACAGTAGGCGCAGGATTCAGATGCTCTTTGATTTCTATGATGCCATTATAGTAGGTGCAGGATTCAGATGCCCTTTGATCTTTGTGATGCCAGTACAGTAGGTGCAGGGTTCAGATGCCCTTTGATCTCTACGATGCCGGTACAGTAGGTGCAGGATTCAGATGCCCTTTGATCTCTGTGGCGCCATCTTCTACCATCTTCTATGCCTCACTTTATTTGTTTTACCTCGTTCAATTTGGATCTACTTAATGATGTTATAATGTTATTGAGCGTTCATAATGTTGTTTTATGTTCATCTCCCTATGAATCGATGAAAACCATGATCAATTATTGATGAAAGAATGAACTTTAAGTTATCTTGTTTTCATTGCAGCATGGTTTTTCCAAGAGACAGCGAGCTTACAGAGAACGAGTTCAGGCTCATTGTAATAACTGTACTCTATCAAGGTAAGTACATCAGTAGCTGGATGTTGCAAAGTGGTTATATTAAGTCATTAGTCTGTGTTTAGCATCTTGTGATTGTGTGTGTGTGTTTTTTTAAAGTGCCTATGACAATATGCCTACTTGAAATGTGAATCTGAGTTGGCTATGAATCATCGCATATCCCACAGGTGATTGTTTTATTGTATTTCTTGATTTTTTCTCTAATCTATCAATACTTGAAGATGACAGCTAAAAGCTAATCAGAACTAGTTTTTTAGCTTTGCAACATACACTATGCAGTCAGTTTCCATATCAATCAATTAGATAAATGAGCTGATAATTGAGATTGGGTGAACCAATCAGAATGCTAGAATTACAATATTCAAAGTTGAAAATTTATTGATAGTTGATAGGGTTTGTTTCACAAGACTAAATTTGGTTTTTAGGGGAAGATCAAACTAATTTAGTGCACTTTACCATTTTATTGCAGCAATGAAGCATGTTAAGCAAGCTATCAGCTCCACTGGGGATTATACTGGTGCCTTTGAGGAAAGACTTAAGGCCAAGGAGGATGTAAGTACTTTAAAGTTTGCTCTATTTTAAGTTCTTATAAAAACGTAAAATTAATATGTAGACTTAAACTTAAGTATACAAACTTTAAGTGCATGCATATGAATTCAAAATTTGTATTATTTCAGGGGAAAGGCAGTTGCTAAATGAGGAACAGCGGTGATTTTTTTTTGTCAAAAAATATAATGATTCTATAGATATTAACACTCACTCAAGTGATGACATCATGTATGGTTTGGACAAATTTCTCATTTTATTTAATTCTGTCGCCAATCCTTAACCTTTTGGATGCAAGCTCGGGCTGCTGATGTATCTCAAGGTACAAAGATCATCATGCAGTGCAGGTTTGGCTAAATTTATTCAAAGGTTTTAAATTGGCAGCAGATTTAAACAAAATGCAATTTTGTCCAAACCATACATGACATCATCAGTTGAGAACTTTAATTGTTAACATCTAAAGAACCATAAAAGATTCTGACAAAGTTTTTTCACCGCAATTCCTCATTTATCAAGGTCAATCATACAGTTTTTGACTTCATTTGCACTGAAACTGTATTATATAAATTGTAATATTTATAGGGTTCCAATTCCTAACTTTTGTTATCCAATTTTGGTGATGATGGTGATTGAAGTGATGGCTATGTTTATGATGACAGTGATGATTAAAGTGCTAATATAGGTAGCAGATATGTCAAAGCAGAAACAGTAAACTGATATTTATAAAAGGATCTGTGACTGACCAAGGTTTTTCTTACAGAACTCATTAATACTTGTAATTCCACAGATATTATAAGATTCCTAAGTTCAGTCAGTCTTTTGCTGTTTATGACTTTGTTTACCCTGGCTGTGGTGCTAACTGAATACCTTCTGGAAACAGCAAATGAACACGGATGGGACGACAAGGACAGTGTTATTTGTTGCCATCTTAACACCTGTCCTAACTTTAAACTCTTGAAGAGATTACAGTCTTTCCATCCGTCCTTGTTTTCTGACAGTCCTCCTGTGAACCAACAACTTTATAAGATTCCATGTGACAACATGTATGAGTTCAGTGCAAGTACAATGTGATTTTTCACCATCAATGTGCTTTCAAATATGTGTTTGTCAATATACTTCTTTTTTTGTCAACCCTTAGGTTTGTGAAGTGCTCAGGCTGAAAGGAAACCAACACTTCAAAGACAAGGATTATAAAGTGGCTATCATGTTTTACACAAGAGCCATAAAATATAGGTAGGCAAGATACACAAAGCATCTAACCTTTTATCTAACCCCAAGGGTGCCAAAAATGATGACTTTGCCCTCATTTCTACAAGTAGTTCAGGAGAATTTCAAATTTCGTAGTTAATATGGTTTGTTTCCTAATTGTAGCCCATTTAGCCACATACTGTATGGCAACAGAGCCCAGAGCCATCATAATCTACAACATTACAGAGAAGCTTTTTCAGATGCCAGACGAGCAGTAATGCTACAACCAAATTGGGAAAAGGTAAATAAATGGTTGCCTTATTGATAGGTAGTTTTCGTTCAAGGATCGCGTTAACGATCTTTTTCATCTTAAGTAGTTCACTTTGTCAGATCAATTTTCGTTTTCTGGTTACCAGATGTATTCTTTTGTACGTGTAATGTAAGGAGAAGTTTGATGTTGAAAACTGACTGGGACTGAAATGATTAACATGCGAAAAAAAAGTTAGCATTATAATTGGCTTATTTTAGGATTGAATATTAGAGTAAACACAAAGAAATTCTGACATAATGACTCATTTGTTTTTTGTTTGAGATACCTAGATTAGGTCAACCTTTCAAAGAAAAGAAAGACAATAAAGGGAGAAAGAAATCAGTAGCTATACAATTTTATGGACTTCTCACATACCTTTAAACACTAGGTTCCAGTATAAAAGGGCTGAGCCCAGGGGTTTCACACGTTCAGTTGCCAATCATCCGCCGTCGAGTTAACATCTATAAAGTCCGTGCTCTCTGCCAGCTGTGGCACGATTTTTGGTTCGCGTTTTATTTGCAGTTACATTAGTTTCGCAATGTTGTATTATTTCAAAATAAAGCAAGCAGTCTACAGTTGTGTATGGCTCAATCTTGCTTCCGAGCTTTGCCATGATGGTATTCGGCTCATTTTAATTTTATTTGTGTTACAACTATGAATTTTAATTCCTGAAGCGAAGTTTCACCGAATAAAATAACGAAAACATGCGGGCCACGATCTACGTTGTTTTGTCTAATTTTGTCTTGCATGCGAAACACGCGTGCATTTCGAATTGTTCTGGCGGTAAATTTCGTTTATCTTAATTCTTGTCAGCAGCCTTTCACGACGTACGCCTACCAGTAGAACGGTATTATGCCAATGACTTCATTTGCCATTAAAAAATTGAAACTGTTTCACGGTTATGATGTAAATGACCTCGAATTGTTGAAAGGGGGTTGTTTTTTTTATCAATGACCGCCATTACATTTCAAAATTTGTACAAATTTCTTGAAAAGGGTCGAACAAGGAGCGGGCCTAACCCTTTTATACTGGAACCACGTGGTTAAGGGTACGTTTCTTTTGTACAATCCAAATGCAAATTCCTAAGATCTGGATTGTTTGGTTTTTTTGTGATAATGGAACGGAAAATCTGAAATCAGATTTTCGGTCATTTGTTGTGCATTTGCACTAAATAACACCCACGTAGAAGGCATAAAACAAAGTCTTTATTCGTGGTGTGCACTCAATCCCTAGAGACGTTAAAGACATAAGACAGAGCGGCCATGTTGGAGTCCTAAACAAAATAAATCATCAAAATTCTCTTGTTCAAGGGAACCAACATGGCCGCTGTGACGTTAGGTGCACACCAACAATTCGGTGATTTGTCAAATGGAATGAAGACCTTGCAAGAAATCTGGAACCGGTTTTAGATTGTATTTGAAGAATGATCTCTCGGAGTGCATTCCAAAATCGGATTCGTGAAATTCATTCTTGAAGTTCAATTTGCGCTTTTGATCATTTATATGTATCTATGTAAAGGCGCTATATTAAGTGAATAAATTATTGTTATTAATTATTGTTCTTAAATAAAGGAACGCTAAATCTAGTTTTGGAATCAGGAATCCGGATAATATTTAGATTTTACAAAAGTAACGTACCTTAGCGTTTGCGCTAAACAACGCTCACATGGAGGGCATAAAACAAAGTCTTTATTCGGTGGTTTGTCAAATGGAATGAAGACCTTGCAAGAAAATCTTGAACCGGTTTTAGATTGAATTTGAAGAATCAACTCTCGGAGTGCCTTCCAAAAACGGGTTCGTGAAATTCTTAGATAAAGGAACGCTAAATCCACTTTTGGAATTAGGAATCCGGATAGTGTTTTAGATTTTACAAAAGTAACGTGCCCTAAATCAATGCAGATTACAGTACAGCACACAAAATAAAAAACACATTGGTTTTTGCCCGCCTTTCAGGCTTAATTTGGATAGTTCCTGGAGAGTTATGCTTGGTTCACACTAGCTACGGAAGCGGAGACGGAGATGTAAGCGGAGACTGAAGAAGCCTTACGTTCTACTGTGAACCGAGAAAACGGAGACGGAAGCACAAGCGGAAGCTCGACCGAAGCGGAGACGGAAGGAACGGACCTTTCCTTTTTCTTTCGTCGTTCTTCTGCTTCCGTTTTCTAGTTTGTAGTGTGAACCAGTAATGACGGAAGTGCAAGCAGAAACAGAAGGATGATCCAATGAAAATGCTCTTTTCCAGTCCCTCGGCAAAAATTCCTACAAATATGGCGACAAGTATATTGACCGAAGCTGTTAGTAAATACCCTGTTTTGTATGTTGCTTTCATGCCCAAAACGTTTTTTGGCCGCAAATGGTTCTCATTTTTCTGAAATTTGTCAGTTTATGCCTTCTTCTCCGAAGACGCAGCCCAATGAAAGCCAACACTGGCAAAAAATCTCCCTCATCTGCCATTTTGTATTGACAAGACGCATGCTAGGATGCGAGGTTTCCGTCTCCGTGTCCGCTTCTGCTTGCGTTGCGAGTGTGAAACAAGCTTTAAGGTGCCACAATTTAATAAAATTCACATATTACTGCAAGCAATGTCCGTGTCATAAATTATGTTAGTGGTATATAGTGATATATTATAATACACAACTATACTAATTGGTGGTCAGATCAGTAATGATGGCCAATTAACACTTTTTTTAAACTTTATTTGATTGGTATAGGGCCAATATCGGTATGCCCAGGCCTGTTTTGAACTCGGTTATACAGAGAAAGCAATTGCTTTGAATTTGAAAGCACAGAATAAGTGTGTAAGAACTAAAGTTCTTATCAAGCAAGTCCAAAGTTTTCGCCACGGTAAGTGACTGTGTTAGCAGTTAATTCAGAGTACTTTTTATTGTATACATAATATTGGTGTTTTACTATAAAATATGCCACTATTGGATTTCATAGGAAACTTTGACTTCTGTACCATTTTGATATTTTGATCTTTTTGTTAGTGTTTTACAGCTTTTTGATCTATGAGTGTTGACAAATTTTTTTGTCTTTATCCTATTTTTGTACTTTACATAATGCACAGTATACAGGCCCTTGGCAAAAAATTGTCTATAAAATTCCACATGCAACCATGGCTCGCCTTTGAGCAAATATTCATGAAGTGGACGATTTGGGGCCCTATGGCCTGTATAGCTTGTAAAGAAGGTTAGTCATTTGTTGAAAAATTGTAATGTTGACAACAGTAGCAGTTTCTGATAATTTTTATTTGATGGTCGAACCTGGAGATGGTCAAGTGGGCCGAAAACGTTTGTTTTTTCTTAAAAAAAATTATATTATATATTTTTAGCCTATATTCTATAAAAACTTTTATGGAAATTTCAATTTTAAACATTTATTTGAAAACACGTGTAAAGAAGTGTCTTGTAACATTGTTGTGTAATAACTTAGTACTCGAACTTATCAATCATCCACTCGTCCAAAACGAGCAAAAAATGCCGAAAACGATTTGGTAATTGTGCCACTTGTCCTCTGGATGAGTAAAGTTACAGTTGTGCGCCAAAGGCAATACAATACGAACCAACTTTTTCAACTGTACGTAACACTGAGTGAATACAGCCGTAACAGGTGTAACGGTTTTCTGCCCTTTATAACAGTCCTGTAAGACTTGAAGCTAAGACAGAAATGGAGACGATAATGTATATACGATGCAGCTGTTACGTGTAACGGTGAAAAATATTTTAAGGTTTATTTTGCTATGTACCACTTAACACAAATTATATGGTTGTGTTAATTATTTGATCATGGTGGTTTGTTGTTTACCTACAAATGCAATCTGCAGATTGCATTACTTCTGGGAGATAATGTAAAGAGTGACTGGTAGCTTTGTGTTTGGGACCAGACTTAAAAGTTAGTTTCGAGCACCGTAATTTTTGAGGTGTTTTAATAGTTTTAAATTAATGGTGTCTTCAGGGTTAGTTACCAGAACAATAACAAATAGCGGGTTGGGAAAGCTGGGATTTCCATGATTGTTTATCACACATCCGATCAATGACACGCCGTTGTTCAGTTCTGATTAGTGGAAAATTATTGGTGTGTAACATGTGATGTATGGTCATCATTTGTATGTTCGGTCTCTAATATTTTTCTACTTGTGTTTGGTTTTAACCCGATTTCTTTTAGTTGAACTAGTGGGGCACACAAGTGGAAAAATATTGGTGTCTATCATGTGATGTATGGTCATCATTTGTATGTTCGGTCTCTAATATTTTTCGACTTGTGTTTGGTTTTAACCCGATTTCTTTCAGTTGAACTAGTGGGGCACACAAAGCATGTGAGAAGTTGGAGAAAAGTAACTAGATACACTGGGAAAAAGATCAAAGGCTGGTTTACTTTAACCCGGGGTTAAAGAATAATTTAATCAGTTTCTACTTTAAGGAAAGGTTTACGGTTTTTATGAAATACTGTTTTTGGGTTTTCCACAAAAAAAACCTTGTAACTTATAAAGCCAATCTGGCTCCATTTAATGGATCACACATTTTTTAAAGTCCTTATCAAGTTTATTTTTTTAAGTTCCAGACGAAAAGTAGAACCCTTAAATAATGGTAATTTTTAAAAATAAAACCTTTTCTCGCCGCTCCTGTTACATATTTTAGACTTGAAGCGTGCAATGATGACGTAACAGGAGGCAAATGGCGTAGCACGAGGCATAAAGCAGAGACAATCTTTTTTATCTTAAAAAAATCCAATTCGGGCTACAATAGTAACATTGTTATAACTTTGATTTATGAATTATTCCCTTGAAATTGTTTGAAATAAGAATTTTCTGAAATTTTTTAACAGAAATGAAAATTTTTAAGCAAAAACCACATGATTCACTGCTGCTACATCACAGGTTACCAGTTCCCGGACTGCTCGGTCAAATTTACATTCCAATCTTTTTTTGATTAAAAAGCATACTTAGACGTGGAAATTTTCTTTGGTTAATCGAATTCTGAGTTCACAGATGACCACAGTTTTAATCCAAAAAGTTAAAATTTAATCTTGATAGGGACTTTAAAAGGTTACGTTTGAATTAAGTCCCAACCCCCTATAAATTGTGTCCCATCTCAGGTAGAAGTGATGGTCCGCTTTGTGACCATAAAAGGAAGAGAAAAGCAAGTAGCAGCACATCGGATGGCGAGCCGTCTTCTGGTGAAGTTTCCTCTGGTGAGTATCTCCCTAATTTCTTCACGGGAGAACAGGCAATAGGACTTCAGGTCCCATTCGGAGTCTGCCACCCAGGACCAACGGTTTAACATTCTTGTCTGACAAGGAGCGAACGTCTAACCGTTTGCAGATGCTGAAGCAAATGCGGCTCCTTGTCTTTAGTTAAGACTCTGAGAAAAGGTGCTGCACAGAGAACGAACCTGGACCACCCACACAGCGGACTGGCTTTACCAACTGGGCATACCAGACAGCGGTAAAATTATCAACACCGAGTTCTAAACAAAACTAAGAATAAATAACGTTTTGCCATTCTACTCCCAAACCTTGTTGGTTATTTTGTGTGGCAGTGTCCACTAAGTCATAAATTATTGTGGCATTCAAGTCTAGTAGAATGTTAGTCGTCGTAGTTTGAAATAAGGGAAAGGTGTTTCAATCGATGATATTGATTCTTTAGTAACATTTCTTAACCTCAATTTATCAGATGGCAAGTCCGTTGGTGCTGAAGGTGGTTTTCACTCGTTCAGTGATTCTGATATACCATCACTGTTATCTGAAACTGAGTCAGATGATGACGACTCGCTGGAGTTGAGCATTGGTTTTGAAGACATGCCTCCATTGGAGGAGTGTGACAGTTCTGATGCTTCCACAAGTGGTAAGCAGCATTCCCAGCTCTTAGGAGATGAATTCAATATAAAATACGCTGGCCCAAGAGATTGGAACGAGATTGATCAATTTCTGAAAACGTTGGGCTTGCGTTCTTTCAAAACATCACTAAAACAAATTCTTCTCAATATGTATTGAAATTCCAAGTTCGCATACTTCAAGTAATGAGTTTTTTTTAATTATATTTTTTTCTTCCTTCCTGTACAAATGCATGCTCTGTGTGTATAGTCAATATATGTAATGTGTATTCATTCGTAATATTTAGGTTCGTTAACTGCATATATATGGGCACTTGACTAGTTTAGCTCTTTATAGTTATTTCGGGTGCCCAGTAACCTATTTGTAATTTTTTTTCTAGAAATGTAGACAAAAAAATGACAAATAAATGTTGTTGTTGTTGAAGGTCATTCCAACATTTGTTACTGACCAACCAGTGGTTGTGTCCATTTTGCTTTCTTTTCAAGTTTTATACTTGAAAGTTTCCAGAGTATCCCCAATCACCTTAACCTGTTGCCCGTTTAAACATGTGTTCTGACTATTCTGACTCCAGCATAAGACTTAACATCAGAATGAACGGTTTGACACCAAGCTTTGTAAATGTTGTGTGTAAAGAACTTGCATAGGGAAGTGTGTATTAGCATTTGCTCAAAGATACCAAACACCAACAAAAGGACACAATTGTTTTCAAAACTGATTCATCACTTCAACTGTAACACAGCATTTGTTCCTCATCTCCCTCGGTGGCGGAAGCAAAAAAATATTGGAGGGGCACACTGCGGAATTGTAACAATCTGTTATAAAATCTGAGATTCCTTTTCAAAAGTTGTTGTTGTTAACCAGAAATTATTTGGGGTGCCTGGACCCCCAGCCAAATTATTTGGTGTTGGGTGGGAGGGGGGGGAGGGGGGGGGGGAAGTGCCCTCCCTGGTTCCGCCGCCCATGATCTCTTGGTCCTTCCACTCTCTTAGTTCTTCCGTGAAATTATTGTCTTTAACACTCTGATCAGCTGTTTAACCATTAGGCGTCACGTATGCCTTCCGAATTGTCGTTTTCAATACATTTTCAAGTTTTAACAAGGACGGAAACATCGCCGAAATCGGCTTACAAGAAACACTTTTTTATTATTCCTTTTCAACCATGTTTGGCTCTTTGAACCTAATCTCATTCTGTGAACAGAGTAAAATTAAAGTTTCCTTGAGAAAGATAAAAGAACTGAGAATTTTTTCTGTTGGTTCGATAAATAGTTGAAAGAACGCCACCCTAGAAGACGGCATGCAGGTGACCAGCACGGTGCATTTTCTTATTCACTATAACAATAACAATAGGTGTCATTGTTTTTGTTCCCTTCCTCGTTGCTTAAGGACGCTAAAATCTAGTAGCACTCGGCCTTCATTGTTTGAAATAAGGGGATTGTGTTAATGTCATGGTAAGAAAGAAAGCAAAACTTTATTTCTATGGTCTTACGTTTTAGGTAACAGTCCAGAAGACAGTGAAGATGCCAGGTAAGAGAGTAATGGTCATAAAAGTGCTGTGTGTTAGTCACAGCAATGATTTTCCTTTAGTGTGTCATTTTATGTATAATAAGTGTAAGGGTTTTGTGGATTTTTCTTGTCATTCTCGTAAATCAAATGTATTGGTTCTATAGTTAGGTGAAGTGTTTTTTTTTTGCTTGGATTTTTTGGATTTGAATTTGGATACATGGGAGAGCGGTTGAATTGTAGTTTTAAATGAAGTTTCTCTCATGGATATAGGATGGGAGCGGGAAGTTGTAGTTTTATAAGAAGAGATAACCGTGTGACTTTGTTCTCTCTCTGTTATAGGGGGGAGTGGTGAACTTGTAGTTAAAAGAAAGATTTTCCCATTGGTTGTATGGACATTTGGGGAAGGGGATTGTTATAAGCGCAACCACATCAGTTAATTTTAACAAACCTTAGCGTTATCCTGTGTTATAAACACAATGATGCTGCTTCTTTTAAGTTGAAGAACTTGATCAGTAGATTTTTGATTACGTAGTTTGCAAGCTTTGTGACTTATTGTTTTTTACTCAGTGGAGCAACTATAGATTGATGTGAGCCATTTTCGTTTTATTGCAGTTCTCATGAGTCAGACGGTGATGATTCTCATAACAGTGATGATGACGATGATGATGATGACAACGACGAAGTCGATGGCTTTTCAGTTGAGTTGCCAATTGGCATTTTAGCAAACCCATTTGAGGTAAGGTTTCATCTGCTTTTCCTGCAGAGAATACAGTGTATCCATAGGTTGGTGTCTAGTACCAGTTATCCACGTTTTAGTAGTTGAGGCCCTTTTGTGCAAGCATGTGTGATTAGTTGGAAACTAATCTAGTTCTAATGTTCTAGTTTGTTTGTACTAGTTTGTACTGTTGTATGACCACTTGTGATTGCAACTTTGGTATAAGTACTTTATCAAGAAGCATCACCCAGTTGGGGTTGAGGGTGTGTATCTGGTGCATAATGACCTTTGCTGATTGGGATCTTTGGTATAAATACTTTACCAGGAAGAATCACTCAGTTGGGCTCAAGGGAGTTGGTCTGCGGCATAATGACCTTTGCTGATTGGGATCTTAGGTATAAATACTTTACCAGGAAGCATCACTCAGTTCGGGTCAAGGGAGTGGATCTGCAGTATAATGACCTTTACTGACAAGTATTATCCGATTGGGGTCAAGGGCTAGTCTGTGGTTTAAAACCCTTCATTGAGAAGCATTTTTCATAGATCAAAAAGATTTATATTAATCTTTTCATTTAACTGTCTGTATTAGGTGATAATGCACAGTCGGGGCCTGCTTGAGATGATACAAGAGGTGGGTGTCGTTGACAGGCCTATACTTCTCCCTTAGATAACTTTTTTTTGGTTTATAGGCGAGCAACAATAAAGTGTCAACAAAAAGTCAGGAATTCATTCGTTTATTAATTTATTTACTCCTTTACATATGTTTTCTTTCTCCAGTTCATTGAACTACTCACTCATTAAGACACAAACTCACTCGTTCAATCAATCATTCGTTCATGCTTTTTTCTAATTGTTCATTTATCTGTGAACATGGGGACTCTCACTTTTGGCTGTATTTTATATGGCGATTCCTGTTTCTATAGTATAATGATTGCATGTTTTCCTTCTGAAAAAACGAGTCCACATTTTTTTGATAGATTTGTGTATGTGGTGTATGTGTGTGTGGTTGTGGTTGGTATGTATTAAAAACATTCTGCTTGTGATAACTTTTTTCACTATTTGGTCGAAATCTAACATTTGGTATTATTTTTGTTTATTGTTCTTTATACTCACAGATGGTCTGCTGTTTTTCTTGTTGTAGTTTTTACAAGCGCATCCTGAAATTGCTTCAGATGGTGCTCCAACTGCCGCTCTACCAGAAGTGATAGAATCTTTACCCAAAATCACAGTTACTCAAGAACTTGTAGGTAAGTCTGTTTACCGATGATAGAATCTTAGTTGGCTAGTCGGTACACCACTGAAAGAATCTTCACTTAGAATCATTGTTACATAAGAATTTGTAGGTTAGTCTGTACACCTGTGAGAGAATCGTTACCGAGAGTCATTGTTAGAACTTGTAGGTTAGTCTGTATGCCACTGATAGAATCTTTACCTTGAATCATTGTTACCCAAGAACTCGAGGTTAGTCTTTATGCCACTGATAGAATCTTTATCTAGAATCATTGTTGCTCAAGCACTTGTAGGTTAGTCTGTACAACACTGATAGAATCTTTACCTAGAATCATTGTTACCCAAGAACTCGAGGTTAATCTGTACACCACTGATTTAATCACAATTACTCAAGCACTTGTAGTTTCGTCTGTACAACACTGATGGTATCTTTATTTAGAATCATTGTTACCGAAGAACTTCAAAACACTTTAAACTCAAGGAAGTCAAAACACATGCCGTATAGTAATGTATGCGCCGTCATGGCAGCCACAGGTTTCATAGCTCTTGCGTATTTTTTACTTTTTAATGTTTTATACTGTTGTTCTTATGATTCTACTGTCATCTACCCATCTGTGATTGGAGGAGAAAAGAACTTTTCTTATCTAAATGTACTGAAGTGTCCAAGCTCAACGCTGCAGACGAAATGGCTAATAACGAAAACTACAAAACCAACGCCACGGAGAATTCGCTTCCCGTTGTCCAAGTGGTCAAAGCATGGATACACTTGCATATCAACACCAGAAAGAAGCTATGTTCCTGATTTAACTTTATGTATGGATGTTCACCCAAATCCTGGCTGGAATCCAACAAGATCTGCACCAAAGCAATTTTTTAATTTTCCCGCGAACAGTGATCATTATGCAAATACTGCAACTGAAACCGCCGTCAACCGTTCCTTTTGCCTTGGAGTTCAACTGCGCTACCTTGGCAATACCACAGCAAACTGCTCAACAACGACTCGATACTTTT
>JAOBAT010122431.1:0-13296 GCA_026413305.1 Hydrozoanthus tunicans
GAGGTGGGGGGTGTTGGGAGAGTCAATAAAAAAACCTTGAAAGGGGTACGAGCCGTTAGATGTTTTCCTGGGGAAAATTCATTAAGTGTATATCATAGTACGACGGTTGGCGCATTCGTTACTTAAGATACCTGCCTCCCAATCCCGAGATCCCGTTTCGTTTTGGCCCAGTCGAGGGTGGAATACTTGGGTGACCTTCTTTCTCGCTAAAGGTCGGTAAAACGAATGCCAGTAAACAAGACCGCGGGAATGTTAAACTACTTTCCCGCTGAAGGTAAGATGATCATGTAAAGTGTATATTCTCATGGAAAACTAGGCGCTGTTTATGTAAACTCTTTTGTAAAAGACGCATATAAAGGTACAACCAGTTCGTATAACAGTTATGCTTATATATAGGTACGCCTATAATAAATATGTTCAACGGATACGTCCAACAGGCTCTTGAATTTTTTCAAAGGTTACTAGTGAGCGGCACACTGATGGCACAGAACCACTGTAGTATTGAAACACCGTGACTTTTAATCCCCTACGCGTTGTGTTTACAACGTCATCAGCGAGTCAAGTAAATGTAAAACGTCCATACACGTTTTTTATAGTAATAGTAATACAATGCATCTAATGTAATTATGAAATGTCACGTTTAAAGCTAATCACCCGGAAGTTTCTGTAAATACTACGTTAACATCATAACCGCAGTAGAAACTTTTGGGGTCACATCCTAGGTTTGTGTAACACGTTGTATAATAGGTTTGTGTAACAGGTTTTATAACAGGTTTGCGTAATCGTTTTATAACAGGTTTGTGTAATCGTTACTTAATACAACAGGTTTGTGTAACATGTTATATAAGAGGTTTGCGTAATAGTTACTTAATATAACAGGTTTGTGCAACACGTTTTATAACAGGTTTGGGTAACAGGTTTTATAACAGGTTTGCCAAATAGTTACTCAACATAACAGGTTTGTGTAATAGGTTTTAAAACAGGTTTGCGTAATAGTTACTTAATATAACAGGTTTGTGTAACACATTTTATAACAGGTTTGCGTAATAGTTACTGAATTTAACAGGTTTGTGTAACAGGTTTTATAACAGGCTTGCGTAATAGTTACTCAGTATAACAGGTTTGTGTAACACGTTTTATAACAGGTTTGTGTAACACGTTTTATAACAGGTTTGCGTAATAGTTACTGAATTTAACAGGTTTGTGTAACACGTTTTATAACAGGTTTGTGTAACAAGTTTTAGAAGAGGTTTGCGTAATAGTTACTCAGTATAACAGCTTTGTGTAACAGGTACTTATAACAGGTTTGTGTAAAAGGTGCGAATGACAAGTTTGTGTAACGGGCTTGTTTAAGATTAACACGTACATGAAAGACACGGTTTTCACATAACACTAGTGACTAACGAAATAACTTTTGCAGAGTCGCACACTTCTTCGTTAAGATATTTTTCGGAACGGAGTCAATGTTTTCCTCTTTCTCCCTAGGCTTCTTTATATCTAGAGCTCAACCCGTTCAGTTGAAATTTGGTAACTCTACTAGCGCCTTACCTTGCGAATTTCATCGACCAAGGAACTTGCAACCTCTAAATGAAGGTCCATTAAAAAAATGATAGCGTTAGGATCCTTAATAGTTGCCACTGCCTCGTTATAAGCAACAGTCTTCACGAAGCCCTTTCCCGAATTCTTTCGTACGAAAGTTACTTTGGGTAAAGAGGTTCTTTTCTTAGCTGATTCGTAATCAAAGTCGCCACTGTTGTATTCAAACACAACTCCATGTATGTGTTCATCTTTGGTCTCTTCATAAATCTTCTCCAAGCTGTTAATAAAATGTTGAATCCAGCGGCCTTGGTTTTTTGCTGTTATTACAAAATAAACGTCGGCATGTTTGTTCCATTCCAGACCTTTTGGATAACACATAGATCGGCTGTCGTTCGGCCGGTGCACATATTCCGAAAGTACAACCGCTTCATTCCGGCGAACGTCCATGAGTTCGAGTTCAATGAAGAACCGTTTGTTCAGATGCACTTTGTCGAGTTTCATTTCCACGTTTAAAACTTTCTTCAGTTTGTACTTCCTAAACAGGAAAAAATCAATATGATCTATTAACTTAACTTTTAGCGGTAAAACCTTCCATTATTGTATGCACTGCTTATGCTATGTAAAGTGGAACTAAGTGAAGCGCTGTGTAGCACTTCGTAGCGTCACGTAAATATGTAACGCGAGATTGCGCAAAATTTTGTCTGGTACCAAAAAAAAACAACTTAACTTACAGTTAAAGATTTTCATACTAAATTTGTATGTGGCCTTTTTCGACTTACTCAAGTAGGACTATCTCTAGTGCATCATCGAAAAATTTCTTTGGAATTTCCTCAAAACGCGAAACAGCCGCAATTGTTTTGGTAGGTTTTCAAAAGCGGCGACTTTCGCTCATCGCCGGAGACCCTCTAGTAACGTACCCTATTTAAATTCAGGACTTGGCAGCGTTGTTCTACTAGTTGGGTGTACAATAACCAATGTTATCTGCCAATACGGCTTTTACCGATTCAATTCGTCCTTGCAAGCTACAGGTAACTCCCAAAGATGATCGGCCTATATAGTTAAGTTTTTGGTTTCCACGTTCAATACTAGGACACTTAGTGCATACTTATTATTGTTATACCACAACTGAAATAAAACTAAAGAAAGTTTATATAGAAACGTTAACCAAAGTAATACTGTTCTCCAAAGTGTTCTGGAAGTTTATCTATAAACTTTTAATATTTCTCTTGTCTTTTCTTTTTCTGAGTACAAGTCTATTGTATGTTTTACACACAAATACATGTCAAAAATCTTGTTTATCTGATTTTCTTTTTTGAACAGATTTTGTTCTTTAAAGCTTGTTACGGAAGAATTTTTTGCCGGAAATGATCAAAAATTGTTAATACGTCTACGAGAAGAGAATGAGTATTTTTCATGTATGTAAATACAAGTAAGAAAAAAAAACACGAGTGGTTTTTTGCACGACCAGTGCCTCCGTATACAAGATGGCCGATACCAAGTGGCTACCGGAAATGGAGCTATCTGTTAGCAGCAAAACATTTTCACACTGCACGACTACAAAATTGAATGCACGGCGAACAAACTGTATAATAACACATACCTTTGAGCCCTTTGAGATTTGCTCCTTATTTGGCATTTTGAATGATGAAGTTTGTGCATAAAGTTATCATTTCTAGTCTTTTTCATAATTGGGCCATAGGTTTTTTAGTTTCTTTGTCGGTTTGCTTTTAGCTTATTTCAAGAAAAATAACGCAACCAGACTCGTTTTGAAGAAGCTTTAAAAATATCAGGTTGTCAAGCAGTTTTTTTTTTCACTAAATTTGAGAATTTTTAAGCCAGAGTTTCAGGCTTTCAAGAAGATCCAAAAAACGTTGACTGTGCTACAAAGGGTAGCAGTTCAATAAACTGCTGTGACTGATAAGTAACTTATTTGCTCTGGAGCAAGACAATTAAATATGAGGGAGCAGCTAACCAAACACTTCATTTGGTTCTCAACGAGATAATGCAAGCATTTTCCGTTAACGTAAGCCGGCCCTACTTTTCAGAATTTTCTTCCCAAACGTTATTATTGGTATAAAAAGTCCTTCGGGTCCGGATATTGTTCTGTCCTTTCAAACCCGCGGGGTTTGAATTTTTTTTTGCTTTCAATTCAACTGAAAAATAAGGTAGAAAATCATTTTTGGTCGACTATAAAACAGTTCAGTTCTGTCACATATTACACACAACGTCTAGCGTTGTTTTACGTTAAATGTGACCGTGTATCAGGGAGTCAATGCATGCATCAGCTAGTTATTCTTTTAAGTTTTCGCAGTAAGAAGTTAAATTCAAAATGTTGATCTAAAATTCGTCGTGTGTGCGACTTGGCTCAATCGGTAATTAGTGTGATTGTTGAATCCAAGGGTTTTTTCATCCGACCTTGTCGACGGTCAAACGTTTTTGGGGTCCTCTCTTTTCAAACCATTAACCTTCATCCTTGAAGCTTAGGCTGTATCGATAAATAGATAATAAAACGATAATTTATGAGTGTTAGATAATACTTAATTAGAGTTAGATAATTACCCCGGTTTGTGCTTGTCCAGTTCTTCCATATACATTGCAACAACTTTATGGACTTCATTTTGCGCGAGTTCTACTGGGTAGTGTTTATCACGATAGATAACGCGGTTGTATTCCGGCAAAGGGTGCACTGTAATATACTTTATGATACTGTAGTATGCTTCCCATTTCTTTATCTTTCTACCATGCACGATATAGCTTGGATCATATCTTGCACAAGTTGAAAGGACGTTCTTGACTTCGCTATGCTCCAGATAAACAGGTCTTTGTTTGGTAGCAAAGTAGGTGTTCCTTCTTTCTTTCGGTATTGCTTTTCGACATAATGGTGATTTTGGTATATTTGCATCATAATATTTTAGGCGATTTAAGTTTTTATCAACAAAATATGTTGACAAATATTTAGGTTGTATGCTTATAAAAGAAACCTCTGAGGGTCCTTGCCACGAAACGTGAAGGAAGTTTTGGCTGCCTTCATTAATACGAATTACTTCAATGAAATATTTTTTTTTGTTTTCCAGAAAAACTGGTATTGATTTTTGTCTAGGATTAAAGTTGCCTTCAACTAATTGTTCAACCTTTCCATTTGATTCAACCGAAGCAATAAGTCTAGAGTTGTTCAGTTCTTCGTCACTACTTAACCAGAGCTGTGAAGGACCGTCAGAAGCAATTCTAAAAAGGTACCATCCAGTTACAGGTGGATGAAGAAAGCCAAACATCCGGAGGCTAAAATCTTTTGTAGGGCCAGATGTATCAAACCTTAGAATAATCTGTCTGTGATCTGGTGCTTCTGGAAAGATTGGGAAATCACACAAGTCTTCGAATCTGCTGAAACAGTTCCCATACCACAAATGAGCATTCAGACCACGCTGAATGTTAAAGTTCTCTCTAAGCGCTTTATCTGCCGTATCCGATGTTTTTTGTGAAGGAATAGGAGTATTGACGTTGTTGCCGGTCCTAACCAATGGTATCATACTGTCTTTACTTTGTTGGTTTATCATCTTTTTCAACTGGACCAACTCAAATTTCAGCATAGTCACTTCGGAAAGAAGCTGATAGCGGTTTCCGTTCTCGTGTAAATCTGTGAATGTGATCTCCTCGTTGACTTTCATCTCTGTCGACACTTGCTTATTTATGATGTTCATTGAAACGTAACACAGAAACAAGAAACAAAATAGTAAAACCGTTGATGATTTACGACTAACAGAAAGTATTCCAAAATGTCTCTTGAAAATCATTTTCCGTTGCAACGTCTTCGATTCGTAAAGTTTTGTTCCAATGTTGTTCCTGGAGTTCTGATTAGTTTAATACTCAGTTTTAGTTTGAAGTGACTCCTTAATGCAACAATTTGATTGGTTCTTTTAAGCACATCTAGGCACCGTTTTAAACTAACTAATTAAAAATCAAATTGACAAGCTGAAACAATATAGGCCGCCAAAGTGAATGAGGAAAAGCGGCACAGTCAGAACGTTAGATTTAAACTCTTTTAGATAGAAAATAAATTTAAACCCATGTTTTTTCTTAAGAGAAAGTTAACCTAATCATCTTGAATTCATTGGCAGCTAGTACAGAAAGACTGACAGTAGATGAATTCCACCCTTACTAACCTGAAAGTATATTAAGAGTTCGTTGAAATAACGACGTTTAATGGCTTTGATATTGTGGTGACTAGTCCCCAACAACAGACACTTCTATGTAACGTTACTATACGTTAAACGCAATAACAAGATTTGAAGGGGCCCGATATCAATTCTAGAAAATTAACGCGATATTGAAGATATCTCTTTTACGAAGAAAATTAGCATGATTAGACAAAACACTTTATACTTTGAAAAGAAGAAGTATTTTGGAAAACAATACAACCGTATTCTTTATTCTTGATCCCGTTAAATATTTCAGTTATTAAACAAACAAACATGTACATCGAGGCATACAACAAATCCACTCAAACGTTTTCGATCAAGTATTTTTGAAAGGCTATAAACAAAAAAAGTAAGTGCTGTCTAATCTATCGCGCCAGACAATTAAAGATATCGAAACTTATACATTTCAAAAGCTCCCGCGTGGTCAATACTCACGCAAATTTTTCAAATTTAGTTTCGTGACGCGCAAATTTGACGTCATAAGGTAGTTATGAAGGATTACGCAAGGGTTTATACAGGTAATCGCCACTTAGTGAAGTATCTGCACGTAGTTTGCAATATTTAACATAACTAAAGGGAAGCACCACTTCAATTTATTTTCTATATATGTTTAATAACATCTGTTTAGAATTCGAGAAAATATTAATATTTAGAGCCGGCTTTCCTCAAACCGTATCCCTGAGGGTAAATTTTACAAAATGTGGAAGAGAATTCTAATGGACCGCTATCTAATGTGTCACATCACAACTGACGTCAAACTACAATTATCGCAACCTCGTACCCAGGCTCATTTCACTGTCGTGAAAGGACCCTGGTTGTAGCTGGTCACGTGTCACGCGGAATCCGCGTGGCAAAAAAACGCAGACACCAGGGAGGAGCGGCAAAGCAGAAAATGTCATTGTGACAATGATCACGTGTCTATGGGTGAGAAAGGTTTTTATGTTATGCCCAAATCAGAGTCCACGGCAAATTCAACGGTAACAAAAAATGCGCAAAAAGAATTTTTAGCGTTCATTCAGGTTGTTGAATTGTACTTATAGGGTTTGCATTAAAATAATTGATGCTGATCACTGCAGAAACATTTTCAAATTACGCAATGCCACTTAAATCTATCCTTCTATCGATCATCTTTTTGAACCGGTGCCTGTAGAGTTTGATCAGCGATTTTCCGTAACACGTTGGGAGAGCCGCAAAAAGATCTCTTTTAAAGAAAACAAATCACATGTTTTGGTCATTAACTTCAGCTCTGTGAACTCGTTAGATGCTATAGTTTAAGGCATTTTGTTTGCACGATAGAAACTAAAAATTCCGGTTATTCATTAAAACTCAATAATTTTAATTATAAATCCCTTACAAGGCTGTCAAGAAATTGGTTGTGATAATTTTGGCTGATTCAAGAAAGTATGAGGTTCTAATTAAATGTTTAGTTGCCTTTTTATGGATTCGGTAAAATAGTTTAAAGTTGTCTGAACGAATGTTAACATCGAGTTCCTAAAAGGATAATTAGGATAGAGTAGCTCGGTGAACTTGCCAGATAACCAAGATGTACTCGTAGTCAAAAGATTGTACCACAGAATCGGATTTACGGGATTAAAGATGTTGAATGTTATAGCAAAAGACTGTTCAACTTCTGACCAATTGTAACAACAGGAAATCGCGAAATTTTGAATTTAGCTCAGTTTAGGAAGCCTGCAATTGTCTGCACCCTCCCCTAGAGAGTATTCTTTCTCCCAATGACAAAGTTGTTCTCATTACTCACCCTCACTGCGGAATAATATTGACAGCGTGGCACGTGACCAGCCACAACCAGGGTCCTTTTACGGGAGTAAAATGAGCCTGGGTGCGAGGTTGAACCAGGGTCCTTTCACGAGAGTGAAAAGAGCCTGGGTACGAGGTTGCATTGCGGCCTCCAAGGGATTGACTAGCTTCACTTTTGCTCATTTTTGCAGAATGTTAATAAACTTTTAGGAAGGTCATTTTTTTGAATCCCAAAATGAAGTTCTTAAGCATACAAAAAGGTAGCTTTTGAGAAGCGCTTCCCTCTACTGTTGAATTTCCGAAGGCCAGGAAATGAACGCCGCTATTTAAAACAAGCAAATTGTTATACAGACGATGCTGATCAGACTTAAGACTAAATATTCAGTACTAAATTGCAAGATTACAAAACGCCTTGAATTTTGAAAATAAAAGAGAGAAGTTTGAAGATTTTGCCAAACGAGTATACCGTAGCGTAATGTTAACTCAACAAGGGACTCCTTGCAGTCAATAGATCGATCGCAGCAAAGACTGATTAATTTTTAGAATTTTTATTCAAATGGTAGGCAAATGGTGCAAATTATGAACTAACTATTCAATGGGAGCAAAACTTAGCCAACACCCAGATGAGCAGATAATTTTTGAGGAAATTTAACCGAATTTATCTGCTTGCATGGGACAGATACGACGTCATTCAGGCAGTACAAAACGATTTTATTGTTTAGTTGATTTGCCAAGTCATGAATTAGATATTGATTATCCATCACAAATACGCCTCTGTTTAGTCAAGCCGAGTTTTAAATAGTTTTATATGACGCACTTTCGACGTAGGCGTCAGACGTTTGTTATAATAGATAAAACCCAACGGTGCACGCAGTAGACAAGACTTGTAAGACATATTTTATTTAGGTACTTTCTACATGTAGTGTATAAGTATATATCCCATGGCCCAGCTTTCAAAAGGAAACTGCTTTTTGGCCTTAGGAAAACTCGTTTAGTTTACGTAGAGTAAAACTTCGCGTTTTCTTTGAAAAACTCTCGAGAACATAGCAATATTCCTCAGCATGAAATGTTCCTTTTTTGATAAATTACCTCCACGATCCATTACTTAAATCAGCAGATACCGTATAAGTTCTTAAAGGGTCTTAAGTCGATTAAAACCACACAGAGAAATAAGAACAGTTTAAGAACAGCTTGAGGCACGAATTTGGAAACTATACTCGTAAATACGCTCTTGATAATGTTTTCCGCGGAAGTTGAAACGGCCATTTCGCTTTGCGAGATCGGTGACTTTTGTTGTTTCTTGGATTAGGAAAACTTCGCTCTGTCTTAATTAACTATGTTCAGCTGCTTCTATCTGTTATGACCGTGATGTCCACCACGTGTCTTCAGCCACGGGATGATGTTAGCATGCCAGTATCAGTTTGGCGCTTTTCTCTTCAAACATTCTTCTTTAAAGTTCTTACATAGCACAAGTACTGAAACATTTAAAATTAAAATGGTTTCTCATGCAGCTACTTGCCTTAATTCATCAAGAACTTTCATGATATTTCTTAACATCATTAAATATCAGTGGAATACAAAACAGAAAGAGTTGAAAAGTTTAAATTAGGATGCATTTAGTGCAACAAACACACTGACAGCATGAGCAGCATCGGTTTTGTTGAGGCAGTGTTCCTCCAATTACCTCCCCTTCTTTCTCCTCATTCAGTGAATCTGGTAGCTGAGCGCTGGGCTCGTGTACGGCGCTTACACTTTCCTTGTTCTCTAGTTCCTTGTTAACACTAGCTTTCTCTTTAGACAAGCGCCATCCAGAAGGCAGAAAAAGAGACAATATTCCCACAGTGCCTGATTTGGTAACTGTTATAACGGAATAACCATTCCCTGCAGGGCGCACAGCGAAGTACT
Organism: Hydrozoanthus tunicans; assembly: GCA_026413305.1. Lineage (NCBI taxonomy): Eukaryota > Metazoa > Cnidaria > Anthozoa > Zoantharia > Hydrozoanthidae > Hydrozoanthus > Hydrozoanthus tunicans. The sequence continues at coordinate 9,399 of JAOBAT010122431.1, forward strand.
TCACCTGCGATTGAAAATCGTAGGAGTTCAGCATCTTCCAGCTTTCAGTTTCCCAAACTTTGATCGTACCATCACGCGAGCTTGTGATAACCAGTGCATCATTGGGCAAAATTTGCAATTTCATTACAGCGTGTGTATGCCCTTTGAGAATTCGGACACAGTCTCCAGACTGCAGATCCCATACACGAAGCTGATCTTTCGCCTCGTGAGAGCCCGCGATCGCCAGGCGGTCATCCCTAGTTATAGCAACGCATTTGATACTGTCGTTGTGACCCTTCAATGTGTAAACAGTGCAACCTTTTTTTCGATCCCAAACCCTTAGGGTAAAGTCACCCGAGCCGGTCACAACTGTTTGCGTGTCCCTGGTGACGGCAATGCATCCAATTTCTTTGGTATGTCCCGAATATGTTTGTTCACATTCTCCTGTGTTAATATTCCATAACTTGGCTGTTTTGTCTTTGGAACCTGAAACCACATGACAACTGTCGCTCAAGAGTACAGTACATGTGACAGCAGTTGAGTGGCTTTCCAGGGTAGTTAGCTGTCCACTGATCAAGTTCCATACTCTCAGTTTGCCATCACTTGCTGAACTTATAACACGGTTTTCATCTTCTGTCACGCACAGAGACGTGACTGCACCTTCGTGACCGCGCAAAACCTTCACGCACTCTCCATTCTCGCAGTTCCAGACCTGCAAAAGATGTCCTGAATGGTTAAACTTTGTTCCTAGTACAACAGCTGTTTTTTTACTGTGGTAAAAGATGCTTATACATTGCTATTACTAAAAGGTTTTTTTGAACGAAGATTTACTTCTTAGATTATTAGTAAAAAAGCAAAAGTTTAAATCCCGACCCCCACCAGCATCACTGATTTGACTAATAAGGGTAGAGGTCTAAATTTTGGTTCTTCTTAAAGGTCCGACTTTTGGGAGGGATTGGGGTGGGGGAGGGGGGGGGGGGGCTGGTTACCACCACCATCCGTCACCATCCCTTGTCTGGGGTAGGGAAGGGGGGTACTGAACCCACCACCACCACTTTTAAAGCTGATGATAGGAAGGGAAACCTGCTACTTAAACCTTTAAAATTCTTGTCCCTAAGAAGGGCCAAAGTTTTGACTTCTCCCCTCTTCCCTAAACTTCTGTTTCAAATCACTGTCAAAGCTTCCAAATAAGTTTAACGCCATTTTTGAAAAAGGTCTATTTAAGAAATGATCCGAGTAAGAACTAGAGAGGTCAAATGCAATAGAATGCAGAAAAGTGCTAATTGCGATATTGTTAAACCGTTAATCTCATTGGCTAAACTATTAAAACCGACCTTATCTTCATCAGTAAGTTTCTGTTTTTCCAGATCATTCAACCATTCCCTTCAAGTTGAAACATCTTTGTTTTTAAATTGAAAAAAAAAATTACACGCGGGGAACATTACAAATCAAAGCGTTTCTTTCTTTTTGTTTTGGAGCTCTAAGATTTGCTAAACCATTATAGCACAAAAAATACATCGCTTTAAAATAATAATAATAAAAATAATAATAATAATAATAATGATATTATTATTATTATTATTATTATTATATTATTATTAAAATAGAGTTTCCATACTCTTTACTTTAAAATCATGTTGTACACTGGTTGATATATACTCAGTATGAAAATCTAAACATTCTGGTGCTGTAAAAGCGAAGTGCCGCAAAACAATGGGAGGTACTTTAGTTTTTACTCGGACCATTACTTATAGATTTGGAATGTTTACCTGTACCAAGCCGTCGTGTGAGCCGGTAAAGGCCAGCGGCGAAGCATGCGCAGTAGCAATGCAAGCAGCAGAACATTTCATTTCCTTCACAATCTTTGAACCAATTATGTCCCAAACTTTGAGGTTGTCGTTCTTGGAACCAGACAAGCCCCACTTTCCATCGGTTGTTATGGCTACACATTCTGGCTGCGTTTGGTGATGAATCACGTGGTCACTTTGGACAGGAAGTTTCGCCTCAGATCCACTTCCTGCTCTATTCCAAAGTTTCAAGTTCTTGTCGTTAGACGCGGAGATGATTGTTTTGCAATCTGCTGCTACGGCAACAGCAGACACCCAGGAAGAATGGCCCAGAAGGGTCTGCAAGCAATCTCCCGAGTTGGGGTTCCAGACTTTTAACATGTCGTCTTTTGAGGCGGACACCACAAAACTGTCGTCACGTGACACAGCAAGGGTCCAAATGGCGTCGGTGTGGCCTGTTTTACAATAGAGGGTGAGGTGTAGAAAAAATATGCTTTAACATCTACAAAGTAATGGTTCTCATAAAAACACATAATTTCTTTTTATTCCTTTTTTAACCAAAAGTTAATAATATGTACCAATAGATTCACCTTATAATCTTCAGCTTAGACAAGTTATTGAATAAATTTATCGGAACATGTTTTCGAGTTGAAGCATGGTTCCCTTTCTGTGTAATTCATTTAGAATCTGTTGGTTTTGAGACCTTTTGGACATAATGTAATAAGGAATTTAAATTTGCGCGTTGTTTATCAATGTTTGTTGCGTCTCATATGTATTACTCAGGAAATCGTAAAATCAAAAGTAGCGAAAAAATACAAACTTTACTTCTTAGTTGCAAAGACGTAGGCGAGTTTCTTTAACTCTGTTTCTTGAATAACAAAATGTTCTTTAATTAGTTGCTTCCTTTATATTCTGCAGTTTACCTTTAAGAGTTAAGCGACACTCCAGGGCGACCAGATCCCAGACCTTTAGGTTGCAGTCTTTCGAGCCGGTCACCACACGCTTCCCGTCATGCATTGCGGTAACACATTTAACAAGACCTGTAACATATCCCATACAAACATAAGAGGCTAAGATATAAAATTGATGCCAATATGACTCAAAAACACAAAAGCACTTTAACAAGCTGGCTCAAACAAGGTAATGGATTTAAACAGATTGTCTTGTTAAGAACAAAATTGTTCGGCTCAAAACAAACTCCACCAGCGGGTGGGTGGGTGTCTAATCTTAACAAAGGCTGTAAGCAAGTGCAGAAATTTGACCTCGCTATGTAATCAACAAAATTATACGTTAAACTCAGCTCTCCATTTGTGTTGATGAGCGCCAAAATTCCTGGAACATATGATCAAAAACAGCATTGTTGCATATATTTGCACTAAGGGCCCTTAGGCCTGGGACAAATGTCGAATTTTTCATGAGTCGAACTAAATTGAGCAATCAAGTGCACGATAAGTTCGTCGTCTGTACCGATTAAGCTCGACAGATTCTATTTCGATCGACTGACACGTTCTATCCGTGTGGCCATTTTCTAGCTCTCTCCTCACCAGCACATGTGTGCACTCCAGATTTTACGTCATCAACTAGATTCCCTAATCGCAACTCTTAAAAAGGTATTTAGCTTACTAACATTGAAATTGCACCATTTGGGTAATACTAATTTTCGAATCATATGAGTTTTAAAAGTTTTGTTGCCGTGTTTAACAGCTACTACTCCTACCTGAATGGCCTTTGAGCGTAACACAGTCACGTGTCTTGACGCCCCAAATTTTTAAGGTTTTATCTTCTGATCCTGATATTACGCTTTGAAAATCCCTCGACATCTCTAAGCAAAGAACAGCCTTTGAGTGTCCTTCTAGTACTCCTAAAGATTCCCCACTGCACATGTTCCATAACCTAACAGTGTTATCTTGTGAGCCTGATGCAATGACGTCATTGTCACCAAGGGCAACGGCATTAAGAGCGCCTAGAATTGCAAAATAATATGTGTGACTTTCTTTGACGCTTCTGACCCCTCTCTTTCATTACTTTCTTTCTTCTTTCGGCTATTCGTTCCTTCCTTCCTTCCTTCTTTCCCTCCATCCCTCCCTCCTTCCTTCCTTCCTTCCTTCTTTCCCTCCCTCCCTCCCTCCCTC
>JAOBAT010122442.1:0-13296 GCA_026413305.1 Hydrozoanthus tunicans
AAAATCTCAACATGTCACGAAATAGAAATGTGCCTTTTGTCACATTTTGTCACAGAATTCTCAAAATGTCACAGAATGTCAGGCAAACATGTTTTGTCACAGAATGTCGCCATGTCACAGGGAATCCATTCTCCTACATTATTTTGTTCGTCAAGAAACCTTCCTTGCAACATGTGGTCCAGGCTTTAACCCTGAACACCTGCAAAGCTTACTCATTATTCCTGCACTGCATTCTTGCACAATATGTTGAAATTGTGGCATATAAAAAGTAGGAAATTCAAGATAAAAGTAGGAATAGTAGGAGAAGGGTAAAAAAAAGTAGGAAATAGTAAGAAAAGTAGGATCACTTGAAAGCCTGCAATTCATTCAACATAAAACAAAGGATTGCTGTACATTCTCATATTTCCCTTTTGAGGATTGCCACCTTTCCAAAATCAGTCCAAATATATAAACTAGTCCAAGATCAACAAATAGAAAGCAGCCACAATTAATGAGCAAGAAAGAAGGAAACTAATTTTAAGTTGCTGTCATAATCTACTCTTTTTGAAGATCTACAGGAACCATGTTTGGATCAGTGTATTGAACACAGAGTTTAATTGCAGCAAATTTTAAAAACAGCAAGATTAAAGCTAACAAAACAAAATAAAAGTAAAGCAAATCTTGTGGGAGAAAAAACGTTTTGAAATTAACCAAATTTGTTAGGTTTTCTGTAAAGAACTTTTCAAGAATTTAATAGTTATCCAAGTCAGTAACTGAAAAAGTAAAAACACAGTTTTATATTATCCATAAATTAATATTAAAACAACAAAACAATGTTATTTTTTACTTGTAATTTTGACACTACATAGCTTATACAGTCTCTTCCTAATATATTTTACTTTTTCAAAACAATAATGAGATCTTGTCTAAAGAAATAAAATGCTTTTACATCGAAATTGTAAAATTTAATGATTGTTTATTATTTTTTAAAACTGACAAGGACATCAAAATAAATAAAAACTTTCAAACCAAAGACTACTACCAACATCCTATTTTTGAGAAGCAAACTTTGTAAAAAATACTGCCTTAAACCATATCTACCTAAAGACTGGTGTCAGATTTATTCAGGCTGCATTATGTATATTCTCACTGCCAGTACAAAATGGTTTTTCCCTATTTATCATATAATTATTCTTCCAGACCTTCAACTTAGTAAACAATTAATAGAGTTCCAAGAAGTTTTTTTGAGACTGTATACTATTAACCAGAAGAAGAAGCACGCATCTGAAAACCTTTCAGACAATATATTACATGATTTTCTGTGTACAACCTAAAACAGTAAGAAACCATTGATACAAGTCACAAAGTATGTTGAAAAGGTTCTTGTAGTGAAGTTAAATACAGAAAGAAATTAAGTTTGATTTAGCCAATCACTAGTGTCTAAGAAAAAGGTTTTCCTAAAGTGCAATATTCAAAAGAAAGTCCAAAATTCCTTGACATCCAGTGAGAAACATTTTCAAATTCATTCATAATGCTTCCATCCAATGTTAAAAGCCCAACAGTCTTGAGCTTGAAAGTAACTACTGTATCTCTGGCCAAATTTCTCTTCATCCACTCGTGTCATTCTTGTTTTTACACATACAGGGTAAATCTTCAAGTTCATTCAATCAACTTCTTGGCAATGAAGAATCTACGCAGATAGTACAACTGCCATGTTGCAAGTCCAACTAAACACAACATGGAAAAAATACTAAAGTAGAGCACTCTTGAATTGGTTGACTCTGAAATAAAAAAGATAGGTAATGGTGTGAGAACAAACAACACACTTTTTTATTTAAAAAAAGTTGCCTGGCAATAATAATCTGCCTGATCACTGAAAAAGCTAATTGCTAGGAAGTTTTTAATTTCATTTATTTGCTTTTTCTGCCAAAGAAGTGGTCAGGATGAGATGTTAAATGCTAATAAAAATACCCAATATATTTACAATTACTTCGCCTTTCACAAAAAATTCTGCAATAGCATCCACAGCTGAGAGAAATGCAAAGTTATCAATAAACCCAAAAACTGCTCATTTTTTCATTAAAATGAAACTTTAATTTTGATGGTATTTTAGCTTTTGTCACAACTGTCTCCATAAATTAAAACAAAAAAAAAATTTTCATCCAAAAACTGATTTTTGAAAACTGGATGCTTACAAAATTTCTTGGATATCTGGCCTTATCAAGAACCCAATAGTGGGCTAATAAACAACAATAAGTTCAAAAGATTACAGGACAACTACCTACTCACCATTAGTGTCTGATCTCTCTTGCTCTCTATTTCTCATATAAGCAAAGTCTGAAACAATAGAGTCAGCAAGATCTTCTAATCTTTTCAGTTCTACTTCCATTGGCTTCAGTTTTTCTGCCTTGGCAAGCTGTGTGCAAAGCAAGTGAAGATTTGTTAGGAAGTAAATCAAAAGTGACCGATCCATATACTGTCTACAAACAAAGCTCTACCTAAGACATAACAAGACGAACCTGTTTACTATAAATCAAACGCTCAAGTTAGCCATTTCATAAATGGTTAAATTCAATAAGAAAGACTGACTGACTCTTAATTTTCAATCCTAATTTGGTTCTCTAAGAGAAGAAAGTCAGACTTCAAAATAATTGACTGCTAATCTTTCACATGGGAAACAATATCTTAACCTGTACATATCTAAGAAACACTTCTACTTGTGGTAGAAAAACACCTCTAATCCACTTGGGGCCGAGCTTTTTCATTATTCTCATATATTTCTTCCTCCCATTTAGTTGTAACACAGCAAATACTGTTAAAGTATATTACTGTCATTATCTACATAATATTAGAATTAACCCTCTGAGCCCAAAATTTTTCAAAATTTTGCTAAATTCTTCCAACTAGTTTTATAAAAGTTAGCTGTTGATAAACAGGCCAGGGCTGAATGGGTTAATCATATTATCAGTCTATTAAGAACATCAACAGGTAATAAGTATTACTTCGCTCTCTCAAGATAACTTACGTCATCATAGTTCTTAGCTTCTACACCATGCTTAACTGTAAGGAGCACTTCGCGATCCACACCTTGGCCGGCATGACCTGGAAATTAAACAATGCTATAAACTTTAACGAAAAGCAAAAAAACTTTTAAATCTATTTGGCCAAGTTTTTTTTTTTCACTAACCCTAAGATTTTAACTCTCAAAACAATAATAACCCCTGGGGTTTAGAGTTATATGTAAATAGTAATTTAAAAAATAACAATGACTGAACTATTTTTGCAAGCTGGGCCATATATTATTTTACCATATTCATATTAAACCCTTAAGTTAATTTTAATAATACAGGCGTGACAACAGTATAATTTAAAATTCCGCCACTAGTTGATGATTAGGCATTCATTTTGCAGCCAACAACAACTTTTAAAAGTGTGTTTCTAGAGGTATTCACAAAAACTTCCACAAATATTACCTTCACTTTCAAAGCACACCTCGTACATATCATAGTCATCTGTGGTGAAGGCAAACTTGCCCTTAACGGCATCATCCTTTTTGTATAACACATGGCCAGTTGAATCGGTGACCTGGGAAAATTCACCAAAAACAAAGCTTAAAGTGTGTGCATATTAATTGCAGCAACCTCACAACAAGAGAACTTTTTGTATAAAATCAGCACGTTTTCGGAGGGTACAGAACAAACACTCAAGTACTGTAGCTACCTTCAAATGAGTCTTTTGTCCCGGAGCCTCATCAAGTTTGTATTCTCCAGTCACGAGAACATCTTTATGTACCTCTTCTTTCAAACACTTTTTACTACCAGCCGGTAAAATAAATGATAACGAATTCACCAAGACTAAAAAGGCTGATAACGTAACAACAACTAGAGTAATTGTAAGAGACGTCTTCATTTTAAATCTATACCAAAAAGGACCGAACCAATTTAAAAGCTGCCTAAACAAAATGGCAGACGACGTGGCAGAAAGAGACTGAAAGAGACCCGTTATCCGGGTCTCTCATGCTACCAACCGCAGCCCGAAGCCATTTGGTACTGAAGGCTCTTGTTAGCTTCGGGTTTTTCCGCCTTGATTCGGGAAACGAAGAATCTTCGAACGGTTTTAGAGTAGCCTGGCTGCTAAGCTGTTTTATTTGAAACGGAGAGAGTAAAGGAATTCGGGTTTTTAGGTTTTCGTCATGTCAGGAAAAGATAAAATTAACATTTTTCCGTCTCGAATGTAAGTAAAACACAATTTCAAAGCCTTACCCCTTTTATTTATTTAAAGTAAATTGTTTTAACTTTGCTTTAAACCTCCTTATCAGGGCGTTGAAGTCAATGAAGGACAGACTGAAGGGAGCACAGAAAGGACATAGTCTTTTAAAGAAGAAAGCGGACGCACTCACCATTCGCTTTAGAAAAATCTTAAAAAAAATCATAGAGGTAAAGTGTTATGGAAATTTCTTGCCGATCTGCTTCAATAAAAAGTTTTTTTTTTGCTTCAAGAGTGAAGCGCCAGAGATAGTTGAAGCCATTTTGAAAACATACATATTTTATTTGTGATCATGTGATTCGTTTGTGATTTAAAATTTTATTTTTCTAGATAAGAAAATAAACTGATAGATAAAAAACGTATTTGTTTTTCTAGACTAAAACTTTAATGGGGGACGTTATGAGGGAAGCGACATTTTCTTTAGCCGAAGCAAAATTTGCATCCGGTGATTTTAGGTAAGTGTGCGATTGATTTCCTTCGACTTAATTTTATTGTCACATAAGACGTGAACATTGTTCTCACTGTAATGCGTTACAAAACTTATAGTCCCAAATTTCCTTCAAAGGTATAAATCAACAATTATTTTGTTTCTAGAAAAACAAGAAGATTTGGGTCATAAAATAACCCAACATTTTTTGTTCAGCCAACTAAAATTGCTTTATCGTTTCAGTAGAATAAAGTACAATACAATAAGCAAACAAGTGAGTCACAATGAAGCTTTGCAACTCATGGTAATATGCAAGAAAAATTAAAAAATAAGAAAATACTGAATTAAAAATTCCATCAATCTTCCTTGACCTTATACTTTCATTCATCAGAGAAATTCACAAATGGAAATCGTTTTCTCCTGGGATAGTTCGATTAGCTTGACATTGCCCCAAGAGCCATATAGGGGATAACTTCCGCACTGGGGCATACAAGGGATGATTTCCGTACTGGGATATCAATTAGACAACTTCTACTTCTCGGAAAAAGCACATTACTACAACACTAGAAATAAAGACCTTATCTGCCTACCTCTTGCCAATACAACTAAATTTCAAACATCTTTTAAATACAATACCCAAAATCCTGGAACACTCTTCCTCATAACTTTTGCCATGATCAGTATCTCACTAGTTTTAAAGTAAAAGCCAAGCAACATCTTAATCACCTTAAGTAATTTTCACTCTTATGAACCTTTTGAATGATTTCTTTTTTTTTTCACTTTTATAGCTTATAATTTATTCATGTTACATTGTACAAATCTCCATTTAAACCAGCTATGCTGAACTGGAATTTCTGTTTAAACAATGTAGATAAATAAATACAAGGAATAATTTCTGTAGTGGGGCATACTTCATTATGCATACAGGGAATAATTTCTGTAGTTAGGCATACTTGAAGGGCCTAGTGCAAAATCGACGCAAGTGACTTAATTGTATGAAACACTAAATTCTCCCAATGGTTATCAAGAGATAATGTAGGGAGAATTGAGAACTTTATCAAAAGCCACTTACATTGTTTCTGCACTAGACCCTTCAATTATGCATACCAGGAATCTAATTGTTTTGCAAGGTGATACCACCATTAATCAAGAATTGTTCTTGAGAAACAGTGAAAATTTTGGTTTATTGATTACAGTTATGTTGTCCTTGAGAATGTTGACAAAGCTCAAATGAAAGTTCGAACAAAGAAGGACAATGTTGCAGGTGTGTGAATGTGTATTAAAGTCCGGCTACAGAGCGAATGTATATCTTTATGGTAGATACAGTAATGTTATGTTTCATGCATCCAGTTATAATCTTTATGAATAAACAAGGGGTCTGAATGTAGGATGAGAGACAAGACTGCTTTTCAGTTCTTTTTCTTCTCACTGTTATACAAAGAAGCCAGAGGAATGCAGGTTTTCAAATGAATGTGAGTGGTGGTGAATTTCCATCACACTGATACAACATGTGGTCAAACTAGCCTGACAAGTTAAACAGGTTATTATGGGCAACAATTAAGTTAGATACCTATTCCTTACATGGGATCTTGATCTTGCTTCAAAAATGTTTGGCAAATTGGCAAATCAACCATTGATCACTTGTCCATTCTGAAGAAGTTTTGTCACTTAATAACCTGCAGAATCAACAGATATTGGCATCAAAAGTTTTTTAGCATCGTGAAACATACAAGCAGGTCATATCTGCAATGGAGGCACTTAAGAAACTGTTTAAATAACAGTGAATCAATTAAAATTCGAACTAGAGAACAATCATAGCCAAATGTTAGTTAAAGTGCCAGCACAAAAACTTTTTAATCCCAACGTTTGGTTTTTCCTTAGTAGTGTGTAAAAACCTACACTTACTTGTATTGTTTTTACTTTCAGGCGTGCAACTTCCCCTGTTTGAGCATTACTGCGATGGAGCAAACAGTGAGTTGACCTTGTTTGTTCAACTGAGTTTGTTGTGTGAATGTATTTCTAGTCATAACAGGGTTTGTACACCTTCAGAATTTCCAGGGTTTTCCAGGGTTAGTGTTTTGCATTTCCAGGGCTTTTCAAGGGCTCTTTAAACCCAAAATGAAAATAAAAGTGTTCAAACCACTTCTTTAATAGAACTTGAGAGTCATGAAAATTCATTCATAAAGCTTGATATAATAATGACATGCTAAAATTAAGACTGAGACTTTAAATGTTACTTGAAACAAACAGAAATGCACCATTTTTGCGAATTTAGTGATTTCAGTAAAATTCTATGAAATTTTCCAGGGCTTAGTAAAAAATTTCCAGGGCTTTACTAGGGGTTTCCAGGTATTTTCAGGGCTTCAAACTTACTTTAACCTTTTTGTGGATGTTGTTTTAAGGTTACGAGTTGACTGGACTGTCCAGGGGGGGCCAGCAAGTTAGTCGATCTCAAGAAGTGTATGCAAAAGCAGTGAAGCTCTTGGTTGAACTTGCATCTCTCCAGGTAAATGCTGGATTTTTCTCTTTAGTGTGAGACTCGTACATGCATACATCTTAATAGAGTGCAAGGTTTTCTGGAAAGTAATTATGGTTCTCAGACAGAAAATATCATTAAAATTTTTTACTGTGGATTTCTGGGAAGTAATCTTTTATTATGTTAACACAGTTTTCTTGTTACTACAGACAGCCTTTGTAACTTTGGATGAAGCAATCAAGATAACAAATCGCAGAGTGAATGCAATTGAACATGGTAAGAATGTAACGATTGTTTAGCAATGATTTAAATGCTTTTGGACAAACAAGCCACAAACATATATACATACATGCAGTATACTTTGTGTTTACCATTTTGTACCGGTGGTTTGGGAGAATTTGAGAGTGAATCAAATATGCCTTCTCAAGAATGATCCGAAATGTACTGAAAGCAAAAGAAGAGATTTATAAAGGATGTTACATGACTGTGTGGGGATGCAAATTTTACCTCTTGGGAGTGAGAGATATTTTTTAGCATGAGAAGATAAAATTTGTATCCAAATGCAGCCAGTTCAGTTTATTTTATAGGTTCTGGTGAATTCCTACATAAAATACAATGTTTTTAAAAGAACAGCTGCACATCAGAGCAGGAAGCTCTCTTGTAATTGGTTAATCATGTTAGTAACCCTGGCAACACCAATATGAAAATAGTAATGTATATATTCTTCACTGCGCACGATGAAGATATGATTTTTTAGTAAAAGGAAAACTCCTGGTATTTCATCAGTATGTACAAATCTAAATAATTAATTATAATACTGCAAAAAATAATTTTAAATTTATTTATGAGCTTCATCTTTATTTTAGTTATCATTCCAAGAATTGAAAGAACTGTCCATTATATTCTTGGCGAACTTGATGAACGAGAGAGAGAGGAATTTTACAGGTACTCATTCTTAAGAGTGAATGAGCAACTGAATAGTGTACTGTAGTCAGCCTTTCATATTACTTACTTATTGTATTTTAACCCTTTCAGTATGAATTTCATGTTGCTAACTTTTCCTATTTAGGAGTCATACTTTTCATGTATTGGCTTGGGAGAATTTTGCTTTTCATCTTTGACAGTCAATCTTGTTTACCACCATTTCTCACCATTCTCTCATTTTGAGAGCTAAAAAATACAGCAAATAAGTTCAAGGAAGTTCTGTTGCAATAAATAATTGTTTTTTTTAACAAACATCTAGTCAGTTTTCATCCATATAGCATTTTATTAGACTCAATCATTTTATGTTTTTATACTTCAGGTTAAAGATGATTCAAAAAAAGAAGAAAATTTTGAAAGCCAAACAAGAACTGGAAATGCAAAAGCGAATTGGAGTAGCAGATACTTGTAAGAATGTTTATTTTGAATAATAAATTATTATGTCTTATATAGTAACCATAATGAACCACACCTATAGCCTGGTTAAATATATTTTATCAACATTCATCACCGTGTGTCACATGCCTCAGAAACAAGAAAATATTCAGAGTTTGGATTGAATTTGATGTGTCTAGATTTGTGAGTTCCCTTTACGGTCTCTTTCTCTGTGCATGCCTGTGGGCAGGCACGAGGAGGAGGTATTGAACTATCTGTACATCAAAAACTGGTATAAATATTGAATAATAATAATAATAATAATAATAAGTACAACATTGAAAATAACGAACATCTTCCATTGAAGTTTTGTAGTGTTAACCAGGGGTTCTGCAAATTTAAGACCTTTTATGACTTTTTAATCCAAAAATCGTAAAATTTAAGACATATCCGACAAAGTCACATGGCTTGAAAAACATACCCAGGTTTCTTTAACTGACTTGCATGCTCAGCATAAAAAAATAAACAAACAAGATACAACCCACATCCAATTGAGTAGCACAAGACTCAGTGAATATCCCAAGAATATATAAAAAAGTGACTGCTACTGAGCAAACAGACCTCGGAAGGAGTTTTACCATTGAAGTTTAAGACCTTTCAAAGTTTAAATTTTCAACAAGACTGGTAATGTCTTTTAATGCCCTACTGGAACTCTGGTGTCCAAACCATTTCTGGGAGAATATTAAATTTACCAAGTCATTGCAGTAACAGTCCTTACATTCACCAGTGAAGAGGGCAGTTTTGTTTAAAATTAAATAACTCATCCTAATAGACATGATTAATATTATGGGGGGTCTCCAAAATGTGGGGGGATGGGTTTCTTCAAGTTGTGCTACATTAATGATAAACTCTTTGTGTCAATTCTGAAACAACATTCAGATATCATTTTAATTTCCTTGTTTGTTTTTGTGACATTTCAGCTGGCAGTCATCCACAGAACTTGCTAGAAGACGATGATGATGAAGATTTACTGTTTAAATAATATTCGGAAAAAACATTTTTTTAAATTCATTAGAATTATTGGTGGGGGAGAAGGGGTGCAACAAAATGATGAAAAAAGTAAATTTCCTCGGCTTAGAATGTGAGTAGGCTGAACTTCTTTTGCATACTGTGTGACATACTATGTAAACCAGAATTTCCAACCATTGCGAATAAATTCAAACTAATTATGCCAAGGTCGGATCTTTCACTGGCAGAACTTCAAAGCTGAAATGGTACCCAATGATTGAGATATCTAAATCAGGATTTGAATTGCCCTTGGATGCAAAGGAGCTCTGATGACCATATTTCATCATCTTTATCACTATCATTGTCATCTTCATCATCCATTTAACATCACATGTCTACACATGTAGGGGTGAGACATTGCCATACTGATATCATATAGAAAAGGTTATGTGTATTATTCAATCATGTTCCAATTGATTTCCTCAGAACATAATGCAACAAATTATTTTGCAGGTTTTCATACATATAACCTCATGCGCAAATATCTAATTCTTGATATGTGCAAATAGTTATTGAAATTAGTAAATAATGATATTGCCTAAAGGACTGTAAGCAAATTGGGGTTTTTCTTTGAAATAAAAAAATTGTAAGAATTTGATGTGAAGGAATGGGGTAACCTGAAAGCTGACAAAGTGGCAGATCATAGAGCTGATACAAGTAAGCATGCTTTTAAGCTCCTCATAACTTAATTATGAGCTTGGCAGGCTCAAAGTCCCAAAGAAAGATTTAAACAAAATTTTAAGTGTGTACTTGTGGGATATTGCTAGTTAATCTGAGGAAAATTATTATTGAGTGGCAAAGGATCAGACACTGAATAAAATGATCATTTTCAGGTAAAGAGTTTTATTTATTGTATTTGACCAAATTATATTTTCAATTAAGTTTTTTTAAAAACATTTTATTTTGGAAAACAAACTAATTTAAGCACTGTTTTGTAACAGCAGAGGAACCTGAGGTTATACCTCAGGGTCGTTTTTGTCTGCAAATTAATATCCAATATGCATAACCTAGGAAAATTGCCGCAACTTGAGGAGGTCATCACATTTGTCAATCATCCTGTGAATGAAACCACATTATCTTGAGCAATGATACTTCACAAGTGCATTGAACCTGTTAGTCTGCAAACCAAATACTAAAAGGGGAGGGGGTGCAGAAAAAATGAAAAAAAGGGGAGGACTAGGAAGGAGCCCCTCATTTTCTTTGTTTTTTTTTTGGCCCTGGGTTACCAACCATGCCAGCTCTAGTAATAGACAGTTCCCAAAAAAGGGTGCCCTGCAAGAAGGATTTGTTGAGGAGGGGGTTACCAACCATGCCATCACAACTACAAGGTAATTCCAAAATAGAGTGTCCAACCTATTTGGCTGTGAGGGAAGGGGTTCCAGATAAGACCAGCTACAGTAGAGACAGGTTCCAGAGGGAGTGCTCGATCACAAACCTCTTTGAGTAATGGAGTTCCAGAAATGGAACCCTAAAATCAACTTTTGTCAAACAAAATCTTTAACTGAGTGTAAAAACGATATTAAAAAATATCCTCAGATGGTGCTGACTTTCCAAGAAATTAGAGTTTAAAACATGTAACTTGCCGCATTGTACTGGTGGCTCAGAAATAAGGGTTAAGCAGAGAGAGAGGCTATGACGTCAGATATGGGTAAGAATTGGCTTTGACTGAAAAAAATTATCATTGGAATTAGATATCGCACAAAATGTAAGTTGTTACTTTCACTCTTGACTGTAAGCGAGCTTATGACAACCAAATCTGTTCAGGCGCTCGCTCGCTGCCCCTAACCTAAGTCACATGTTACCTGACAAGTCAACAAGCACCCATGCTCAATGACCCCAAACAACCCGAAACGCACATACAAACTAGAGTTTCTCAGGAAATCAGCAAGAAAAAAAACATTTCAGATGTTAACTCGACACCTTGAACAATTTCATTTAAAAATAGGTGATTTTAGAGTTCAGTTCTCCTTTAAACACTCTAAAATGACAGTATATCATTTGCAATGACATTTAAAGATTTTCCCATTCTTACCCACTCATCATCATCCACACCATCTTGTTGGTCCTGTGGCAAAGGCTCATTCCCTTTGAATGACATGACTTTCTCAGTCCAAGACGCTCCAGTTGCTTCTCCGCCTGTGTAGTTTGACACTGTCGAGCTCTCACCATCTATCTTGGTGATAAACTCTGTTGAAAGTGCAGTTTGAGGGGCATTGTGTTAATCCTTCAATCAGTTTTTTAAACTTCCAATATTATGAGGTCTGTCTTTCATAAATAGATTTGAATTCTATCTCAATGATAACTTCTTATCTCTTCTTGCTCTCCAGTACCAGTCTCATATACATTTCTTTGAGGCATATTGATTTTATTTTTAAGTACATAACATTGAAAATGCCTTCTAACTAATGTTAATCTACTCTTTCTATTTCTGAACACCATTTCTTTATAACTAATTTAAGCAAGTTGAAGAAGAAATTGTTGATTCACAAGTTGAAAGCTCAGAAAAAAATCTGAGTCACTGACAGGAATCGAATCTGCAATTCTCTGATAAGCGCAGTCACATGCTCTACCCACTGAGCTACAGAGACTCACATGGGGAGCCGAGTCACTGGCCGAGTTATTGTCAGTGACTCAGAATTTTCTAAGCTTTCAACTTGTGAATCAATAATTTCTTCAACTATATATCCAAGGTTCAGACTACCATTTGATAATTTAAGTAAGGTTTGGTCATTTGACTTCTAATAAAACTGCACAAGGCCTATTCACTGTCATCAAATGAATATTAACTTACCAATAAATGGCCCACTTCCCTTTGTTTTCAGTCGTATTTGGTCACCTGGAAAAAGTTCTATGCTTTCCAAATCCTTTTCTTCGCACCAAAATGCCACACAATTTTTGAACTTTTGTGTCTTTTCATCTGTTAGTTCTTCTATACCTGGTATTCTAAGGAGCTGTTTTGCTTGACTGGATGAAAGTTTGTCAGACTCCCCTGCAGCACAGCTTTCTGTTGGGTGGATTAGCAATAATATTACCAATGAATTAATAAAACTTTAATAGAGTAATAACATGATTACAGAATTATTTTAAAATTGCCATAGAGTGAGCAAAGTGAATAAGTAGCAACTTGACTCTTAATCAAGAAATAGAACAACCTCGTACAAACTCTTCCCTGGTTGGGTCTGGTCATGTGACTGATGACAATATTCTTGACTAAGGGAGGGGTCTGCTAAACAAGCTGTTTTGTCATACATATCTTTGCAACATCCAAAGCAAGACCGAGATCTAAGCTGTGCCATGGTAGTTCTGTTCTTGACAAGTTTACATTTTGCGATTGAGAACAGCAACTATTGGAACATTGATTTAAAACGAAAACAAGTTGGCTACCTTGAAGCTATTTATAATGACAAAGATGTTGTTGGTGTGCTGCTGACAGGTTATGGAAAATCCATTATTTTTCATCTTCTTCCGCTACAACTCTTGTTTGTTTTTGCCTACTTCTCTGACTCCTGATCCGGGCTCAGTAAGAACAAAAAAGAACCTTAAGAACCCCTCCCTTGTTAAACTTTTTTGTTACCACCTAGAATGTGTATGCCACGTGACTAAACCCAACCAGGGTCTTTCTCTCGGGAGAGGGAAGAGCCTAGGTACAAGGTTTGAAATTAAAAAAACTCTGTTAAATCATTTCTAACCCCCCTCCCCTCCCAGTTTATTTTGACCCTCCCCC